>WNGS01092210.1:37016153-37101895 GCA_020271785.1 Procambarus virginalis | reverse complement strand
GCATTTAATGCAATATTCTTCCTATATGTAATGATCAAGTTCACCATTAATCTGAATATGAGTGTTAACTTTCTACGATTTTCAACCGAAGAAAATTTATCAAGCTATGTCAACTATTATTTTCCTGAATTTCATTCTAGCTTGTTGCATAAATGCACTATATCCCATTCATTTCCTTCCTCTATTTCATCTTGGAAGTGTAACACACTATCCCTAATTCTATCCTCTAAACAATCGGTAAATTTCCAATTTAAATTTAGTTAATGAATGTTGGTATACAAACTGCAAAGCATGCCTTAAAACTGTGCTACGGTTTTATACAGTCTCAATACTAACTACCACAATACAAAGGCATCATTTATATACTGCATGTGTGGCACTGTATTAACCTCGACTGATTTTCTACTAAATGGTTTTAAATATGGTACACTATGGTTTCCCATGCAATATGGATTGTTTAATGTTAATGTGTTGTAATAATCAAATTTATTTTCCTCAAATATAGTATACTGTCATCTATAACAATTTCGATCTGTATAGTGAACATAACACCCACTGGAGTCGTACACCATTAATTCCATATGATGAACTGAAGAGGAATGTGAACATTCTTGCCCTAACTGGTTCTACATTAAATCAGGACAAGACCCGTACAAGATCTCAAGATACAGGACAAGATCTGTGTGTGAGGACAAGACCCGCCTCAAGGACTATTGTCACACTAACACCTTCAGTGTGTATCATCACCTGTGTTTAAGGTTGCATTTCATGGTAGCTCAAGGAATCATTTGTGGGATTTGTTGACCTGCTGCCAGCCTCCCCCGTTCTCTCTCATAACCTGAACAATGTTTTTAAACAACACCCACTACATGATACTGTGTGGGCCCGCTCTTCATCATCTCTAGTACCTTTCCTTCATCCTCTACTTTATGTATCATTCCAACAACAGAGCAACATCTTTCTTCTGCAGCAAAAGTAACAAAACAAAATCCAGGCTAACTTCTTACAAAAATATTCAGGAATATAAAACACACATTGCAAAAAAAAAGATTTTTACCTTAATTGTTCCTGTTTTCTTTCAATTTCAGATGCATAGGGGCTTTCATTGGCAATAAGCTTCTTGGCCAGTTCATCACATTGATTAAAGCGTTCTGACCCTGCCTCAACACGATGCTTAAAATCGTCAAACTTAGCCTGAAGCAGCTGTGAAAAAAAAAATTAGTTATATGCATACTGTAACAAATATATATATAGAAACAACAACTTTGCCACTGCCAGAGAAACCTAGCTGAATGGTTGTCTGGAAAAAACAATCAGAAACTGCCACATGTAATCCACGGGGAATACAGGTAATCTATTGTGAAGTGCAAGCACAATAAAGGGAATGTATGCATCATGAATCATTTCTGTGAGGAATGAATAGCCCTTAAAATTATTAAATTTATTTAGGCGTATAATTTATTTTCCTAGCCAGTATTTAATATTCTGGACTCCAGTCCTAACTTTTTCAAAATATTACAATGTATTAAATTTATAGAACTCTTGCGAACATCCATTACTCATGTGTGGAATTCCTCAGTGCATTCTAAGTTACCTCCTGAACAAAGCAGAATTCACAAGGTAAAAGGATACCGATACAAACATGTATAGATGAACTAACCAACAAATGCTCGTAGTCTTGGCCAAAGTCCTCCGAGGTTGCTGTTTGCATTTGTTCATTTATCCACTTCTCCAAGTCCTCAGCCTCCCTGAAGTATTCATGGCGGTACATAGACTCCATTAGCTTTTGCCGAAGATGGGCAGATAATTTTTGAAGATCTTTCAGTTCCTGGTTTAGCACCTTAAAAATATACAATATATATTACATACACAAACAGTACAGCATATAAAAAAAAGTTCTAAACTTATTATTAACTTAAAATATATTTCCAGGGGTAGGGAAGTACTTGGCCTTAGTGGAGATGAGATGATTACCTTTAGACCAATATCCTCCCATTTTATCACAAGTAAAACCAATTTGTTTGAAATATTAGTAGGTGGGTGAAGGGCGTGACACTTCCCTCCACCAATAAGGATTTAATAATTAAGCACATCATTTATCACTAGTGTATAGTATTATTGTATCAAATAATATGCATATGAATCAAGCCATTTCCGATAGAAAATATATTTGTTGTCTTTGAATATTACAAAAGAAAAAAATTAATTCTAGAACATGTCACCAATTTCTTGGACAAAAATTAGGAGTAATGCCATTATAATTATCATCTACCTGTTGCCTGTCCTTAATCAATTTAGATTCTGGGTGGCTGGATTTGATCATCGAGTCTGCCATCGTTCCCATCTCCTTCACAATACCACCATAGGTGTCAATTTCCAACTCCAAAGCCTGCAAAGATTAAATGTGTGTTAAGAGTGTCACCTGAGTCACAGGTATAGAAAATCCTTCTACCTTGTACCTTTTAACCCTTAAAGTGCGCATCACATCATATGACGTGCTAGGCGTTTTACCAGTCAACTGCTCTTCACGTCATATGATGTGTTGGAGTACTACGCAAGATTTAAACGGCCCGCGGATATACGGGGTTCACCACACCTTCATCAGGGCTCTTGTAAACAGACGCCATTTTAAAAAAAAATCGTGGGCCAAACTCCCGGGTGTTAGGGGCCTCAGTATCGCGTAAGCTACCAAGCCTGACGCACGCAGCATGAGCTCACAGCACTGCTGTTCAGCTTGTGACCACAGCATCGCCTAAAAATGCCAAAATATACTTGTTCATGCTATTATGTAGCGATGATATTATTACAGAGGACCCCTGACTGTGATAAAAGTGACCAGGGTTCTGATAATAGCAGGATTGCGATGATATTTAGCGCTGTGCGCCATGGAGGGAGGAGTAATGCTGTGGGGAGGAGGGTGGTGGCGATGTTTTTTGACTGTGTGTGGCCACCTTTTATTGACTGCACTCAGCATACCAGCTTAGTGGTTCGCTATAGTGAACACAAATGTAGATACTTATATATAACGTGTGTATAGAGGGTATAAACAGCAAGAGAAGGTTTGGAGCCGCCATTTTGGTGAGGGCGGTGGCGTCGTCTGCACGACGCCACCGTGCAGACGACGGTGTTGTTTACTGGATACCACGATCGTCTTTGGGCACCATACCAGTTTATTTGTACAAGTATGGTGAATAAAACAGGTAGATATTTATTTATAATGTGTGTATATAGCGTAATAACATCACACAGTATTGTTGGAGGAGAAATATTAGTGCGTGTGGCCTTGAGGGAGGCAGCCATCAGCTGACTGTGTTAGGTCCTATGTCTTTGTGCATTTACTCACCATACAAGCTTAGATGTACAGTTATGGTGAACAAAACATGAAGATACTTATATATACCATCTGTATATAGTGAATTATAGCAAAAACAGTATTGTGGGAGGAGAATGTGGGCGAGTCAGATGACTGGAGGGAGAGCGGGAGTGGCTGGCTGGTACACGGCGGTCACTCCTCGTTACTTTTTGACTCATAATAGCTACTTAGTGGTTCATTATAGTGAACAAAACATGCAGATACTTATATATAACCTGTGCTTATAGTGTAATAACCGACAAAGTATTTGTTCACTGATTGATGAACATAACTGAATCAACAATATGCACACCATATTTTTGAGTACAGCAATGATTCACTCATTTTATTATATAAATATATCAAACTACACACTATTGAATAATATTACAGCAAAAAAACTATGAAACATCAATCAGAGACATTGAAATAATTAGGTAATTATCTCTTTGTGGCAACTCTGGCCTGACAGCTGGCGAGCAACAGACCGCCTGGGACGCATGCTGAGTCAGCGCCTATAATTTGCCAGACTTCCCCGCCCTATAGCGGGCAATATATGGCACCTACGATTTTTTTATTATTTTTCCCGTGATCAGTGAACACAAATTAACAGGTTAGGAAGAAAAAATAATTTTTTTTTTTTCAAAATGACATGCGCCTGTGCGGATAGCAGGATATTAGACCCCGAGCATGTTAAGGGTTAACCCTTATGCCATTTTGATTTACAAGGAACAGGCCCATTAGCCCTATCATGAGAGAGTGGCACACAACTGACATTTAAGTGCAAAGTACTTATGGCCACTATCAGTGTTGACCTACCAGTGCCTATAATTATTACAAGGAGCATCATCAGACTCTTGGGGGCCCCCATCACCTAGATATTGCTACAAGGTCTTTAATAGTAGCTTTATATTCAAGTATTGTTGTACAGTACATGCCTGGAAACTGTGGATCGAGGTGGCACCCGTTACTCTCCGAATCCTACTTCACAACCACATTACTACATAGAATATATACATACTGTTTACATCTCTGAATCATTTGTTCCTAACATACACCCATGTTCTCTAATCCAGTTATTCCAGAAGTGTATAATACCAATATTTTGATCAATGCCAATATTGGCTTATTACCAGACACCAATACACCTCTAATTCCAATCTACTTTATCTAGGTATTTACATCAGTATTTGTGTATACTTTTAATCATGTTCTCTCTTTTGTCTCTTAGGGTTCTTCAGTTTGGCTCCTTAACCCATCTTCAAAGCTTTAGTTTTATTTCAGGAACCACTTACATTGCAAGTCCAGAGGTTTCACTATCTTTTAATACTGTACTTTAGACATTGGTTCCGTACACACAGGTTGTGCGTATTATCTTAAGCAAGTTCTCTGTCATTTTGATATATACTGCTGATATACCGTATATATATAGAGTACCACCTCTGGCACAATTGTGGCACCAAAGTCTCCCAAAGTTAGAATATTCTCCCTGAACACTTGTCGAGGGATCCATGTGATAAGTAATAAATGAGAGCTGCGAGAAAAGAAAAAATTTACACTCTACTTTATCAACTTGAACCCTTATCAAGGACAGGTGTGAGTAAAATAGCTGAAGGCATGGCTTCACTACCTGTTTTATCTCACAGCTTTACTAGTATCAGTTACTAGTCAATGAGAAACGTGTTTCTTCTTAATTTTTATTAAGAGTCGAGTTCATTCCTAATTTGTACACAGTGCTGGTAAGTAAAATTATCTTTATAGAGATTTGCCTTTAAAGATAGAAATATTGTAACTGAAGTAAACCGTTTTCATCTAACCAATACTATGATTTAAATTTTAGCATTCAATATAAAAAAAATTAAATAATCCAAACCCATTACAATATTTAAACATTATTTCAGGCAATGGTTTTCTATACAAGAATGTTTAAAGTTAATAGCAGGAGACTTCTAACTGGATGTCCACAGGAAATATGACCAGAGGAAGAGAATGAAAAAGAAACTGTGTAAGCAAGACATGCACCACGGGCATGGAAAAAACACAGTGTACACCACTCGGGAAAGAGCAACGAAATGAGCAAGATTAAACCAGCGTTCAACATAACGATAAAAGGAGGCAAAAATACGAAAAGGAATGGAAAAAGATTACATGCATAAAGAGTGCACAATAAACATACCACTGCTGGCAGCAAACTATCAACAAACAGTAGAGAGGGCAAGACTGGAGTACATTCATCATCAGAGATGCAGTTAGAAAACCAGTGGCAAAACCAAAATATCGGTACATGCTACTGTACAGTCATGTAAGAGGAAAAAAACAATAACAAAAAACAGAAAAAGACCAAGCAATCTGAGCAAGGTAGGATGTGACGGTACTCAAAGAAAGCAATAATGTTTGAATAATTCAACAGTCGAGACCGCAAGGCTGGCCTGGTTCATATGAATTAGAATCCAGTAAAAACTATGGTGGTGCAACAGATTTATTAACTTAAGAAGCAGCTGATGAAATCTGGAGAAAGCAAAGTAGACCAGACAGACCAGATATTGTTATGATTACCAAAATAGTTACAGGAATACTTTAAGCAATTATTAAATGGAAAGATTCCAGAAATCTTAGACTGCAAATGTTGCACCAGTTTGCAAGAAAATGACTGTGGGNATATCATAAATATGCAGAACACAACTTGTTTTGACTAGCAAAAAAGTTTACCACTTAATTTTCTACTGTCTACTTCAGTGATCTTTTTGCCCCACCACCTACCTTTTTTGTATCTTGCCATTCAAGTTCTGGCTCTGCTTTTAAGCTCTGAATGGAGGTGGTTTCATGATTTTTTAAATAAAGAACAATCCACTTGTGTGCCACTAATACTAAATATGAGAACTTTCTTGCATTTCTTTAACATTACAACTGCTGCAATGTCTTTTTTTTTTCCTTGGACCACATTGTCTACCGACCAAAGAGTTCTCTAATCTAGCAATTTGCTGAAAACCCTAGTTAGCACACAATGGTTCCACTACAACTTCCTCCAGCACCCATGTTGTTACCTGCCTTTCTTCCATCTAGTTACTTCAGGTGTACTTCCATCTAGTTACTCAGGTGTGTCTTAGCTGCTTCTTCAGTGACTGCTTACCTACCTAGATCTTTTCTTGATAGTTTTGGAGGTGGTGGTTCTCCCCCACGCCCGGCCTAGGGAAAGGCTTGACTGGCAAGAGCTTCGTTCAATAGACCATTGCTTGGAGCAACCTGCAGACCCACACCGCCACTAAAACATGGTTGGTCCAGCACTTCTTGCAGGAAATAAAATTTTTCTTTAAATTAACTTTAGTTCAGGCAATATTTCTTGTACTTGCCGAGAGGATATTGAAGTCATGGACCAGTAATGTTCATACAGTGTTCTATTATGCCTATGGCACCTCTACTCTTCACCGAGTATTCTGCATTTCCTGCCATATTGCTTACTCCATTATGTTGTTATTTTACTGCAAAAATTTAGGAATTGACCTTCCAGTATTCTCTATGAATACATTATGATACCCCTCTCATCTTTCCAGACAGTACATTTTCAGAGCTTTGAGGGGGTCTCAATAATTTAGGCACTGTACTGTGGCTGTGTGCTGTATACATTTTCTGTATTCCCTCCATTTCAGAATCCTCCTCATCTATAAAGGGGTAAATGAGTATCAATCATTACTTAAGGCAGGACACCACAATTTGAACAGTATGAGCATTGTGAGGGGATCTTTAGATCTGAATGTTCTCATAATCCATCCTATCATTTTTCCAGCTGACACCATTTTGCATGTTTTTTTTTTCTCTCTAAACGTTAAGTCATCAGACACCATTATTCTTAGATACTTTAAATGTTGCTTACCTACTATGGGTAGATTTGATTGTGTTTTGTACCCTGTACTTTGTTAAAGGGCTTAATTTTTTTCACACCTAAATACTGTACCTGGGATTTATCACTGTTAAACATGTTATTTTCCACTGCCCAATCAAAGACTTCAATAATATCAGTTTGCAGGTTTTCAATGTCTTCTACACAAATAATTTTTATGCTAATTTTTGTTTATCTTCATTTCATCTGCAAAAGATGACATGAAGCTGTAATATTTATTTTTGTCTATCTTATTTGAAAATAAGAATTTACTGTCTAATATCTTCTCGCTTTCTTGATTTGGACCTTCAGTCTCCACCTAGGTTCAATTATACAGACGACCAGGAACCTCTTAGTGTTTCTCAAACCTGTGATTTTCCATTTCATAATGTCCTCCTCCCCCTTTCTTAAATCATGCTTTAACTTTCATTTTGTGCCTTATGTGACTTTAACCCAAGCTGATGCACATTATTTTTTACAAGATCGTTAAAACTTTTTCTCTGCATCTCTACTTCCTCCCCAATTTTTTGTTGCGTCAAAAATAAATTTGTTAAAAAATAAAGTTTTTACCACCTGCAGTCTCATGCCATCCTCAACCCATATGGACTATCTATCGGTCTTGATCTGATCCTTCACTCTCGGCTAACCAGTGTATTCAAACGACACACAACAGTTGATGGCTCCCAGTGCTAACATTCTATTTTATTCATATCCAGGGTCAGCAATATGCCTATTTGGTGGGTCATCTTCTATTGCCCTTGTTGCCATGCTACAAGTTACTGGTGACGCTACACGACACGCATGTTTGTCAAGCCCACTAACACTGCTCGTCCTCACCATCGGGGATCCTTTATTGCCCAATCCATTTCTGCATTATCTTCCAAATATTAGGAGCTTAATTAACTCTGACACTGTGATAACCCTAAGACTGTCACTGTTCATTGCTTTAGTCATAGTCTTCCCTGGACTTGTGTTTGACAGGGGGGGGGGGGGTTGCATATAGCCAACAGAACTTCATTATTCACTCTTGCCATTCCTATTATGTAGTAATAAGGGTTATCTGTCAGTTTCCTCAAAGTCCCAGGATAGCTAAAGCCTCACATACACTATTCCTTCTATGCATCCCTTTATCATTTGATAAACTGAAATCTATTTTAGAGAATCGTGCTGTATTACATTCACTCGTTTCGTCTTATCTTATTGTGACAGTTTTTGGTTGCCCTTGCTGGGATGACTAGCCCACCAACCAAGAGGCCTGGCATGAAACTGGGCCACAAGGTTATTGATCTTCAGACCCACCTCAAAGCATCCAAGATAGCTTTACCTACATATTTGAAATACCACCTGCTTTAGTGTACATAACACTTACATTAATTACTAATGGGTGGCTTTGTTTTGAGCTGCAAGTGCCAGTTGAACACATGACAAAAGAGGAGTGGAGCATTTGGTATTTAAGTCATAATGGCATCTCCCTTGTTGTAGGTAATGGTGTCTGGCTAGGTTGCAGAGACTGATGCCTGCCGCCTCCTCCTCCTCCTCCCTTTCATGATCTGTTCCTTGTACACCACTTACTGGTACTGGCTCTAAAATTGATATTTACAGTTGGGAATGCTCTTCCTGAAAATAATTCTACAATAATTTTAGCCTCACTACAGCACTTTTACCTAGCCTTCCTTCTGTTTGACTTGCCATGTCTTGCCTGTTGGCTTTGAAATCTTGTAAATGACAGCGATTTGTACCATCTAAAGTAAGGTGTAAAACTATTTAACAATTGTAATTTTATGATCTCCACAAATTTATACCATTAAAATATGAAATGTTTCATATCTTTAACATATACAAAATTCCAATGCCAAGTCGGCATGAATGAATTTCTTCATATTCATATACGTACCAATATCTCCTTTAACTTCATAAAAAAAATTTTTTTGGACAAGTTTGATGCACTAATGATGGATTGAAAGCAGTGACATTAATTAGGCAGTACCTACCCTCAAGTCATAGTTGTGTTCATATATAGTAGTTCTTGCTTGCCACGATTCAACAAGTAACTTCCTACGAGCCTCCAGCGTGGCAATCTTCTCGGCTATTTCCTCTGCCATGAAGTGACCTTGATCAATGAGAGCATTACCAGCTGCACTAAACTTGTCAAAGGCATCTGCCCGGGCATCAATTTCTGTCTTGTGTTCCTTGTGTCTTGAGATCACAGCTTCCGAGCCAGGGACATCTCTTGGCAACTCGGGTGCTGTAATCTTCGCTAAAATTTCGCTCAACCAAACCCTTCAAAAGGAAGTATTTAATTCATCAATACCTCAGAAATTAAAACCAATTAAAACAAATTATCCAGCACTGAATGCCCATTTGTTGATCTTTATGCCTATTTCATGTACAATCTTCCTGCCACAATGCCCTACTAATGATAACTTTATCCCTCATTTTGTCATCATTGCCCAAATCCAGATATTTAAAACGAGAAATAAATTGAAGTCTTTGGTTAAGTTGAATACAGTTCTATATATTTAAAACAAATTATTTTATCAGTTATTCCCAATAACAGCATTTGGTCGAAAGCCTCAAGTACATACAAACTTCCCTCCCTGCACCTCACTACTGGAAAAATAAAGCATCATATAACTATTTAAAGTAGGTTCTTTATGCACAAACATCTACTCAATGCTGGAAAAATATCACACATTGACAAAAAGCATTTGCTTCGATTTCTTCTCAAATTTCATATACAGTCATCAGATGTTCCTCCAGCATTCTTTCAAGCTGTAAGGCCAATTGTAAACTCTAAATAACTTTATTCCCCAGAGTGAAACAAAAACTTAATATTCACTTGCATATTATATACTGGAAAGAGCTTAGTTTGTATAAAATTTAATAAATTATAAGAACAACGCAACAGTAAAAATCACCAGCAATCTTACATTAATTCCCTGTAATCGTCAAAGTATGACTGTAGTTTCTCAGCCTGATACAGCTTGTCTTTCCTTTGTGCAGACTTGTCTAACAGATCATTCCATGCTTCAACAGTTTCTTCATGTTTGACAGAAATATGTTCTCTGGCATCTGGGAACAACTCGGCCAGACGCTTGGCTTCCTCAACCACCGACTCCACCTGGTGGTAACAATACGTAAAATTCTTAATTTTCTACAATTAAATTTTTTTTTTAGAGAGTGAAATAAATATCAAATTACAGGAGGCCTATACAGTGATAACAAAAAGAAGGGGGCCAAGAAGAATTTCAGTGAATTATGTTCTAACACATACCTGGCGTACTATCATCAAAGGTCCTAATTCAATCATAGAATGAGATATGCTCGAGGCAAGAGAATACACAAATTTATGAGCAAAAGAAATAGCTAAGGGGACAGAAGACATTAACACAAAGTAAATTTGTTATAAATGCATCAATTATGCATAACTTACTGTTCATAGAATCTTTAAAATAATTATGAAGACTGTGAAGTATAAAAATTAAACTCTTATGAGTCCATAACATTAATTGACACTTATAAAATATTGCAATTCCACTAAGAACCAGGTTTTTATAGTGAAATCCTCCTATCCGAGTCAATCCCTCCAATGCTTCCCAAGGCAAAATCCTTATGATCCATCCAAGACTACCTTGGTACACTAGTGAAATATATCATGTCATCACTTCAGTGCAAAGATGGCCAGGAAGGTTTCTCTAGCTACTTTCATGAGAGGGAGCCAGGGTTACAACCTTCAGTCTCAGGACAAACTGGCTTCTGCAGTTTGTCCTGCTGAAAGTAATTATAATTATACGGATAATACAGAAAAGGGTTGGAAAGAGAGAGAATGGGAGAGAACAAAATACGACTAAAGAGGATGCTGATGATGGGCTGTCGTAAGTCAAGTCACACAAAGGTTAAGAGCCCTTGTGGGCCTAAGGTACTCATCACTCGGCCAAACAGCAGTAGGGAGAGTATTTGTTATTGAGGGATAAAGTAAATGTGAGGACCAAACCACACACTAGAAATTGAAGAGACGACGACGTTTCAGTCCGTCCTGGACCATTATCACAATCGACTTGATAATGGTCCAAGACGGACCGAAACGTCGCCGTCTCTTTAATTTCTAGTGTGTGGTTTGGTCAACATTTTTCAGACACGTTATTGTGACTTTTCATCTGCATGTAAATGTGAGGAATGGATAAATGTATCATAAACCAGAAGTGACCAGCAAAGTAATGATAAAGAGAGGGGCTCCTCATCAGCCGTGTTAAGAGTTAGGAGGGGGCTCTCGGAGCCCCCTATTCATGCTAAAATACACTGCACCAGTTATTACACCGGACTTTCCTTGTCTGATACTCGAGCATTACTATTTTACCCATGTTGTTCATCTGTATTACTTGACAATTTAATTTACTGTATTAACTTTTCAGTATCTTACATTTACTCAGTTCCGAGTAACCTATGTAGTTCAAATTATTCCACATTATATTTTGTTTATGTTTAATGCTTAACTTGGTCATAAAACTCTAGTATTATAAACCTTGATTATAATAATAATAAAAAATCCCTATGCCTATTTTTGCTTAACCCTCAAAAAAATTGCTGTAACAAATAAAAAAAAAAACAGCTAATCCTATATAATATGGTGAACACTGTAAATGGTTTAATACATATGCAGATACAAGGAGAACTTTTACTCAATATTTCTCCAAGCAAAGGCCACATTTACTACTGCTACTAAAAATGGTGAAAGTGTGCAACATTTACAAACCTGTTCCTTTACTGCTGCCAAGTCTCTCTCAAATCCTTGATGCTTCCTTGCTAAGCCTTGAATAGTTTCTAAATCATGACCATAATCTTCTGATGATATAAATGCATCTTTTTCAGCAATCCAGCTGATTGTCTCATCTGCATTTCTGTCAAACACATGAACCTAGGAAAGTACAGTAAATATCATTAATAATACCAATATATATGTAAATATCCTCAAGGACAGTTCTATGTATGTTACGACATCAATGTGTCGGTAGGCTTTAATAGCAGAAATTGTAAATTATTTATTAGTATCGTACTTTTCAACATCCTCCTAACGTATAATTTCTGACTAAAGCAAAATAAATATTTTGTAGAAGACAGTTCTCCTAAGGCCATGTTCTTCTAGCCAGAAATTCATCCTGTACTGTCCTGTTGCAACAATATAACTATTTCTCTAACTCATTACATGAAGCATTCCTTCAACTATTTATTACAGACGAATCTCAAAAATCCAAGTTATATTGTTCCAGCCCTGGTCTGGATTGCCTGAAATTTGCCCTTTTGTTTATTTATCCCAAAATTGTCAAATTTTCTTATATCATTGATACAATAACGATTTATGCATATTTAAACTATATTGTACTGCATAAACAGTGATTTTGGTGAAGTTTTTTAATTGATAAATGTAACATTTTTTTACCATTTTGGATCACAGACTGGTCTTAACCCAGTTGTAGCAGAATATGGTTATAGCACCAAGTTACAACAGATCACATACACTGTGGGATCGAGAGGGCAGGAGGCATCAGGGGTTAGGGACCAGGCATTAGGGTCTGGCAGATAGCATCGGGTGGGTGAAATCCGATGGGCATGTGGAATTTTTTTAGGGATCAGGCAGATAAAAGTTACTGGGCAGACAAGAGTTATGAGTTATCTGGCAGGGGTGAAGGGATTTATTGGTAAGGCAGGCAGAGAAGGAGAGAGTAAGGGATGGTAAAGGGGGTGGGGATGGCAAGGAAGGGTGTTCTGGAAGGGAACTGGATGGACATGAGCAGTACACATGCACTAGCTCAACTCAGTAGGGCTATGAATACATCAGATAAATTGTTAGAAACACACTTGTGCATTTTATAGTTCGGTACAAGTGAAACCATTTCTAACAAAGCATTGCTTTGACTAATATTTATAAATAACAAAGGAAGATTAGCAAAAGAAAGAAAAAGGCAGTTCGATAAAAATTACTTTACATGAACTGATGCTCTGGATTTCACCACATTTTTCATCTAATCTTTATTTTTTCATAAAAATCTGAACTTGGAGGAAATATTTGGAGAAAGACTTGGTGCAGATTTTCATGGAATCAACTATATTCAGATCCAGATTTTCAGGGTGCCACTGTACAGCTAACTAGGTTGAAATAAATTATTATATACAAGAAAATTCCGCTCTACCTCAACACACAGCTTATGTACCTGCTTAGCTCCAGCGAGAGCTTCTTGTCTTGCATTGGCCAGCTCTTTCAAGTCTTCCCATAACTGCTGCAGTTCATCAGTCTGAAATTTTATGCAAGCTTAGAAGCACACAACATGAAGTAAAATTTAAACTGTGAAAAGTGAGCATCTGTTAAGATAAAACAATTTATATAAAACTAAGTAGCTTAAAAACGTAAACAGATAATGTTTCACAGCACTAAACATAGCTCATGTTAGACCATTATTAGAATATGCAGTTCCAGCATTTAACCCCCACTTTGTGAAACTTGAGAAGAAAACTATTAATCTGTAACATGACTGGTGCCACAAATAAACGCTATGAAGGCAGAATAATGGAAATCATCTAAAACTAGAGTTAATAAACACCAGAGAAGACAGGACCACAACATATATTGTGGAATAGACAAAGTGGACCAGGGCAATCTATTCCAGATGGGCATAAATAAAATAAAGGGGGGGGGGGACACAGGTGGAAGTTGGAAACATATCAGTCGAATGTATGAAGTGCCTAGGATGGTACTCTCAGCTAAACAAATGAAACCAGAAACACAGGTGGAAACCATCTTAATTCACAAGTTTCAGAGCAAGTATGATTGTGTATCCAATCCAAGAACATCCAAAAGTATCTTGGTATCCAAGAATACCAGGATAGCATAGAACCGAGGGAATAGCCATTATAAATAAAATTTCCTAAAGATAATGGAAAAGCAGTGACAGTAATAAGACAAGTTTCTACTGGTAATGCTCACTAATTTCAATCACAGAAATAGATTTTGCAACAAAGGACATCTATGGTGGGAACAAAACATCAGACCAGTGGGAGTCAGACTAGTGGAGAAAAGCCAAACACTTCTATAAGCAACACACAACTATACCAATAAGAGCACAAGAAGACAGACAACCAATTCCAGATCTATTATTCATCCAGAATTAAATAATCAAATGTATATTTTATACACACTTTCTCCACATCCGGTAATCAGTAGGTGAATAAGTCACTTGCTATTCACATTCATATTACACATATGCAGTACATTGAAAATTTATGTACACCCAGGTGAACAACAACTTTCTACTCACCTTTTCCTTAATTCTTTCTGGCTCAGGATGTCCACCTTCAAAAAGGGTTTTAGCCTTCCCTTTTATACTGACTAGTTTTTCTTCATTCACAGCCAGAGCACTAAGGAAGGACTCAAACTTCTGGATCAGGATTTCAACATGCTCCACATCCCTCCCGTAATCCTCACTTGCTGCTATAGCCATCTGATCATTTAGCCATTCGCCCACTTCATCGCTTTCCCGAATGAATGCAAATAATGTGTGGCTCTCTTCTAACCTTTTGGCTCGCTTCTCCCTCAAAATTTTCAGTTCGGCATACTCTTCTGTCACATCATCCTGTACATTAAATATTTCTATTTATAAATACTGTATAATAAAACTTTTCATCCATAATTTAATATCAAGTTATGAAATTGTTTATCACTTATCAAGGGTGGGATTCTTGCAAGATAAACAAGTTCAACCTTAATGCAATAATGAGCAGTCATTATTAAACCAAATAATTCTTCTCTAACTCAAGTTCCTAAAGCTAAATACTACCATAATACTTCCTTTAATACTTCCTTCCTTTAATACTAAGACCAGGGAGCCGGTCGGCCGAGCAGACAGCACACTGGACTTGTGATCCTGTGCTCCCGGGTTCGATCCCAGGCGCCGGCGAGAAACAATGGGCAGAGTTTCTTTCACCCTATCCCCCTGTTACCTAGCAGTAAAATAGGTACCTGGGTGTTAGCCAGCTGTCATGGGCTGCTTCCTGGGGGTGGAGGCCTGGTCGAGGACCGGGCCGCGGGGATACTAAAGCCCCGAAATCATCTCAAGATAACCTCAAGATCTCAAGATAAGATAACCTTTAAATGTTATAAAGTATGAAGCAGCTGAACTCTTTGACTAAGGGATTAGTATATACATTTCTTCCAATAGTTTGAAAATCAATATCCCTGCTGCTACTTTGGTAGGCTGGACATCAAGATGACTTAAGTCACTTGAGATAACAAGATTCCTCTAAGATCAATGAAAAAATAACTTACTATCCCAAGAATTTAATGATTGGCTGGAAATTATATTTAAATATAGTATTGTTAAATTAAACAAAAATTGTAATTAGAAACACACAGTATTGAGTAACTTTTAAGTGAAGTTAAACTCCGGCTTATACTTCTTTCCTTCAGTTGCTGTAATGAATTACATAGAATTTGTAACCTTTTACCATACATTATACAGTACCAAATAAGATAGCTAAAGATTAAATAAACATTTGAAAAGCATGAAACACTTGAAAGGTCATTTTGAAAATACTATTATTACAAAATCCTAAACTTTATACATACCATTTTCTTGGAAATATTATCGCTATCAAAATGTCTCCTCTCTGTAAGCTTGGAGCACAATCCCGAGAGCTTCTCTAAAGTGGATTTAAAACTCTCCAAATCACGTGCAACATTATCAAGCTTTTTGGTCAATGCTCCAGCAGAGGTCTCATCTTTTCCAAAGTCTTGAGACAGAAGCTGTGGCTTTTTCTCTCTCATCCACACTTCTGCTTCACTGGCCTCTGTATAAAACTGAAAAGACAAAATTAAATTTTACCAACGAGGAAAAATGTGATTTGTAAATATGCTTCACAAAAGATTAATATCCACATTTATCAACCCTGAAAGGTCTGGCCATAAACAATCACATTAAAAAAAAAAGACCTACCAATTGTGACTCTACAGCGTCAAGGAGTCTGAGCCGCCTCACACTTGCTGTGTCCTTCAGTTGTGTTAAGCTTGAAAGCAGCTGTGTGATTTTTGTCTCAATCTCGGTAGATGCAAAGTGACCAGATCTTATCATCTGTTGCGATCGGCTATTTACACTATTAATAACTGGTTCATGGGATTGAATTTCTGCTTCCAATGCCTGAAATATATTTAACAATTAAAATTGAACCATAAAAAAATGCTATTAATATCACTACAATGGTGATAAACAAGTTGAGCAAAATCAGCTCTACAACAGTACTTGTAATGTTACATCAAGATAAATTTAAACTAACTCACTTGGTGTTTTTTCTGGAGGTTCTGTACAGCTGTAAGTGAAGACCCAAGGTCTTGACTAGCTGCCAAGGGTTCCTTCTCTGCCACCCACAGCAACTCGTCTTCAATATCCCTTAACAACTGCTGCAGTAACATGGCATCCTCCAAATTCTCGTGTCGGATGTGGATTGGCTCGTGTAAAGAATTGTACCTGAATATTTCAGTGTACGTCAGTATTATGTTCCCCCTAAAGTTACCTGCTTACCTATCACAGTGTATGCGTAGTGACAATAGCCTTTTGGGCCCCTACTTCCTAGTCACTATACATTTTATATATACTATAGGTCTATGATTTTAAATATGTTATTCTTTAGTACTTTGGTTATACAAGGCGGAGAATGTTCATCCCAGTTCAAAAAATTTTAATAATCACATCATTACCTAAAAAAAAACCTTAAGATGAGTGCAATCATTACCTCTTAGTAACAGCTTCTACTCGCTCTCTTATTTCTTCACTCATAAAATGATTAGCTGACGCAAACGACTGAGCCACCTCTCTGGCTTGATCCACTTCACTTTGATGAGCAGCAACATCTGCCTCAAGTTGCTGGTGCTTCTTTAAAAGACTCTGGACAGATGTCAAGTCACGGCCGTGATCCTCGGACTGAAGTTGGGTCTCGACATCGTCAATCCAAGATTCAAGGTCATCCAAAGTTCGGTTAAAAAGCAATGCCTGAAAATGGTTAAAGCATTACCAAAGTAATTCCTCAGATCGCTCTACAACAATGCATACTGCAAGAAACTATCAGAATTTGAAAACACTGTAAATGACTAATCAATAAAAAGTGCAGCGAGTATCAAGACAAAAATATATAATGCTGCATCATTATTATATGTTAATAAAAACAAACAAGGCCAACCTAAAGAACTATCAATAATTAGTTACCAAATTATTTACTTCAGTTTTATACTCACTTGGTATGCTTCATTTAGTCTATCTTTCTTGAGCTGAGATGAATCTTGCAACTGTTTCCATAAAGACTCTAGACCATCCAAGCGAGCCTGGATCTCTTGCTCGGCATAATGACCACCAGAGATGAGTCCCTCACCTACCACAAATTTAAATTAATATCTGTATACAAAAAAAATAAATAAAAATATATATATATACGAAACAAATATTTGAGTTTTTTTTTTTTTTTTTAGTAAATTGTTAGCTGCATCTTTTGATTGGTGTCTGTGGGGATAACGTTACTTTCAATAATATCTTCTAGGACTCTTTCCCCCATTTCTATTAGATTGTTTTACAGGAACTTTTTTTTCCACGGCCAATAAAATGGCAGAAAGAGTCCCGAAAGATATTATTGAAAGGAACGTTATCTCCACAGACACCAATCAAAAAATGCAGTTAACAATTTGCTACAAAAACAAGGAGACCGCAAGCTTGCTTATAAAAAACTCCCCAGGCATCAAGAAAACGCCTTAAGAGAGGCTAACGTCGTCTATGCCTTCATGTGCCCACTTGGGGACCGTCAGCCCCAACGATTAATGCACAAAACCGGGTTCCATCACGGAACATGTAATCTCCACACACAACCAGACCACCACCAGACTTCTTGACAAGCAACACTGAAATAATCGACAGGTACAATGACAGCAGGAGACTGGATATCAGCGCGGCACCACATATTAAGAAGTCTAGACCAGCAATAGACAACCAGCTAGCACAATTACATTCTACCCACTTCAAGACCCAGAACCAATACAGACACAGCATCCAATGACCCTACATAAGGAACATACGCTGCCCTGTTGATACATTTAATATTCAATTAACCCCCTGATCCATTTATTCATTGATACATTTAATACCCAATTAAGACCTTGTTGTGGCATTCATCCACCACCTCACCCAAAGTATACAATCCAATGTTATACACGGTAAAATTGTCTTTGAAAGTGTAAGGTGTACCTTGCGAAACGCATCCCAAGCATCAGACACTATTAAAGTGAAAAAATGAATTTTGCAGAATTAATTTTTCCCTTGACAGTGAAAAGAAAAACATAAGAAATATTGAGAAGATTCATGGTAAAATCATTAATCTTACCTTTCGGTCATATTCAACAACATTATATATATTATATTATATTATATTACACACCACACACACACTATACAGTACGTTAAACCTTCAAGTCTACCTGATAAAAGGTAATCCATAGATTAATTACCTTCATGGGTAACAGCTGTAACTCTCCCAGAGTTGGCCAGCACCTCCGCTTCAAATGCTCCATGTTTCTGAATCTTTGACTGAAGATTGGTAGGATCTCTGTAGCTTTCATCGCAAGCGACTTGTAACTTCTCGGAAATCCACCCTTCAACCTCATAAATATTTCTGAGGAATTGCTGTAAGGATTTTGACTCTTCAAGCTTGTGTGTTCGCACTTTTGACTTTGTCTTCAGGTTGTCTCGCTTGTCTGTAACCACTCTCAAGCGACGACGAATTCCATCACTGTCGTAGTGGTCGTTGTCAAGAAGATCCTTGGCAAACACCTCCAGCTGTTCTATCTTGTTACCCTGAGCTTCAAATGTTTTTTCAAAACTCTCATGTTTTTTTATTAAAACTTCTACAGATCCCATTGAATCCTATGGAAGGAAATTTATGTACATTAAATATATATAATTACATAGAAAATAATGTTTAAAATAGTATATTTACAATAAAAAACAAAACTATAATACTTAAAATTTACATAAAATAAAATTAAATACAGTACATGTGCAGACCATAAATAAATTTAGTAAGAATTAAAAGCATTAGTTTACTAAATCTGAAAAATCTACAACAAGACACCTGGAACACAACTGTAGAGGGTTTTGGGAGTTGTTCTACTCCAAGCCCAGCCTGCGGCCAGTGATTGGAAAATCAAAAGAAATTAAAGAAATTTACAAGCAATGAGCAAAAGCAATGAGCAAAATGTGTTCTGCGGTGGTGGAAAAATGGGTGTGGATCAGACAGTTGCTCTGAGATGACTTGGAGAGAAAGTATGCAAGACACTGCAGTGTTAATTATAGAAATAAATAGTTAACATGGTAGTTATGAATTTGTAAAAAAAACATGTGATAAGGTAATTGGAAGGGGTGTATGGATGAGCATGTAGGGAGAAGGATGAATTCAATTCAATTATTTGTAAAATTTGTATGTTGGAAGTAGTGCATGTGGGGACAGGTTTCGCATAATTAGAAAGGTGTTCCCGAGTTGCGTGAAGTCACAATGGTTATCCAATAATAATTGATGGCATTATGCGGCATCAAATTAATAATGTTATAGGGATGTTAACATAAGAGTATAGGTCTAACTAGTTATAAAAGTACAGTGGAACTTCATAATATCCAAACTATTGTTGCAGACCCCTTTCTGTATTTTCAAAAAGACTTCTAAATTTGAGAATGTCATATCCCCCCCCCCATTTTTTATAATTCAAGTTATTTTAAACTATCATATACAGTATTTACACACAATTGTGCTTGTATTTTTCATGTCAATATTTCATAACAAGAAAATAGAAAACATACTTGTCTTTCTTGAATAGCCACAAAATGTTATAATGGCAGGAATTTTTACTCAATGCTTTATATTTTTTCACTTATTTAAAGGAATGCACAATGCTATTAATTTATAAGTTAAAAATTCCATTCAAAAGAAACTACCTTATGAAGAATACTCAAACTAAATCCTAACCTAAAACATGACTTAAATGTTATTGTTCACTGGCAGATGCCATTACCACTGCTTTAGAGAGACAGTCCGAACCTGGCTTGACAAGCTGCGACATTTGTATTGGCAGAGCTGTTCCAGCATCAGTTACTTATTTTTCAAATGGGAGATTTTATACAAAAAAATAAGAAAAAAGTGAGGACATTTTTTTTAAATTTCCTGTGGCATAGCTCCTTTACAACTCTCAGCTGTGGACAGACCTGCAACTTTCCATCTTTCTTTAAGTCTACAGAGGTAACACTCTTCTTGTAGTCTTCCACCTGCTGCTAAGAGAATACCACAACCAGATTCATCTCTTGTCCTGTAGTCTTGCTTAAACACACATTCCCCAATGAAACATCATCTTTACCCTTACTAAATCCCCAATAGTTATCACATTAACTATTTGAATCAGGATTATTTAGTTAGTTCCAAGAGTTTTTTATTCTACAAACCTTGGTGGCCTTGCCCAAGATGCTCGCCCCTCTCCTTTGGGAGGCAGTTAATATGCACATATTACATTCATCGAACAATAGAACATTTTTTGCCGTTATTATACTGTTTATACATGATATATGTAACTGCCTACATTTTTATGCACCCTAGCTAACCACTAAGCAGTTCTGGTGGGTGTGGGGTAATCTAACTATCAAAGTACAGCACCACATGCTAGTCAGTGGCTGATGGTACTTGATAGCAAAATACCTCCCAGTATACTTTGCACATTGATAATTCTTGCCACAAAACTGCTATTATCAGAATCCTGGTAACTAAATCCTGAACACAAATAATTTTCTACAAGTTTATTTTCTATAGGAGCACAAAGTCCCGTTTCATGATGCATAGGCACACTAGGCTGTGTACTGTGAATGTCTGCCACATGCCAAGATCATAACCAGGATCTTCTATGACACTATCATTAAATATCACCTATTTATTCTATCATTATTAAATGATGCTGTGGGCATGAGTGGCATGGCAGTGCTGTGAGCTGCTGCTGCATGCACTGCTCATGGTCACCCTCTCAGTACTAGGAGAGTTCATGCCTAAGTTGGGAGTTCATGTGCTCAAGCCTAACACACCCAGGAAGGGTGGCCCAATTTTTGTCAAAGATGGCCCTCTGTTTACTCGAGGCTTGAGGAATCAAATGAGAGCTCCAAGTACCCACCGGAGTCTTGAATCTTAGGCGACACCTTACTTTAAAACTTCCTTAACTGTGTGGTGTAGTTTACAGATACAATAATTAGCAAGACCATCCCCAAATTGTCGCATAGTAAGAGTTAATGAAGATGTCTTGAAAGTTACTTGAATACTACCGTCACCTTATCTAGCACTGACAAATTGACATAGCTCCAGATAAGGAGTTGGTAGCCTTCTAGTATCTTCAAGACATCTTCCATAAGTTGTCTAAAACAGACATCAGAGCAAACTTTGAGAGGAGTAATAGCCATTTTCTATACCTTAGAGACATAAGCAATTAGAAAACAGCATTTACTACCCAGATAAAAAATTTGTGTTATAATTTTGCTCAAGACGAGCTTGGTTTAACAGCTTCATTACTGATATGTACTATACATCTAATATATTATACAAATTCTCTTCAGGGTATGTTCTCAAAATAGAAATGTAAACTCACTCTCACACAAGTAAAAACATATAAGGTGCCCTAAATTAACACAACTATTTGTTAATTATTTATATTAAGGAATAGTGCCACATATATCTAACCTAAAGTGCCACGTATAACCCTAGGTTATTCATTATGAACTATATGACCTGTGCACAAGACCACAGCACTGTGAGTACACTTGCAGGGTTTAGGAAAGTTGTCTTTACTTACTTCATATATTCTGTTTACACTCTGTGGCATGTTGATGAAGCAAAGCAAAAATTAAAGATTTAAGGTACACAAGAACTACAACGTATACAAATTACATAGCAAGAATATTTACCAATTTGGGCTGAAACAAAATAACTATGCAACTAAACTACATAAATAGATTAGACTATTCAAATATGTAAAAATCATAAATCATTACTACATCTTTTCTGGAAAATATTTTGATTCCACAAGCTAATAAAACATTTGTCAAGCTGGTAAACTAATAATCATTCATGCCTAACAATTACTTCAGGGACATACCCCAAGATCATCATTATTGAGGAAGGCTTCCTTACTGGCAAGCCAGGAGTTGGCTTGCTCAGTCATCTCTAGGAACACTTGAAGCTGATGAGCTTGGGATAAAACTTTTTGCCGGTCACTCCAATAGACCATCACCTGATGAGAAAAAACACAACGAAATATTAATTTAAATAAATATAACAATATTTAATATACAAAAGTAATCTGTACATAAGTATTAAGACTTGGTGCATTCAACAAGTTTTATCTATTACAAATTTAAAAAAATGGAAATATAAGCAAAATGGGAAAACCTATTTTTAACCTTAATTGATACAAGGACTGACGGGCACATTCAACACGAGATCAAGTTACTGTTGCAAATTAAGGCTTGTAATAAATATATGCCACATCAAAGCTCTTATGCCACATGTAAATGCATTAGGAAGATACAGAAAAAATCTTGACGGACTTTCAGATTGTCTACTATTTTTCTGTTATGTAACAAACAATTACAGCAAAATGTCCATGTATCAATAAAGGTAGAATACTTTGTGGCAAGATGTAAAATGCCAAGTCCAGGACCATTATTACTGTACATGAATGGAACTCAATGGGGTAATAATCATATTAACTAAGCTGACTGATGGATGCTCAGTACTATTACATTTTATAATTACTCACTAAACAACAGCAGCCTTACCTTGTTCTCTACTTCTGATAATGTTTCAAGGTCTTGTTGAATAGTTTCCTTTGCAAAATGATTATCAGCAATGAGCTTCTTCCCAAAACGCTGCAAGGCCTTGAAAACGTCTTTGCGACCATCAATTTCTGCCTGAAGAAAAATATTGCATACAGTGTAGCTAATACAGTACTGGAACACTGTCCATGTTACGCACCATCAGCAGGTGTTTCGTCTTTATATTATCATGTCTCAAAAAAGTAGTTGTCCACAAATTCTGTTTAATGCCTTCGTAATTTATAGACAAACGAGTTGAGAACTCCTGGACCAAGCCCATAAATAGCTTCACAAAATGAAAATAAAATTGAACTTTGAATGTATAGCTGGGAAATCAGCCCAAAAGGGTGCAAAAACAGAACCTCCCTCCTGAACGCAAGTGTTAATACTTATACTATTTATGCTTGTAATGCAGTAGCTATAATAGGAAGGCTTATCCTAAATACAAGTAGCACATGCACAAAGGATGTGAGAAAAGCACACAAGGTCAATATTCTGGCTTGCTGTCACACTAGTAAGCCAATTTTGTTTTGTTTCCACAATTATTATTTCAAGTCAAACATTACAATAAGGTTAAGAAGTCAGAAGTGACATAAAAAAAAGACAAGGCATCAGTAATCCAAAATAAAATACCAAACAAGAAAATTATAAAACAAATGACAGTTTGGAGAAGCTTACATGGAAGACCATTCATGGTGCTGCAGTGTTAGTAAAGCCAAAGATAGGCCCACAGAAACAACGAACAAAATGACAAGATTAAATACAATATTACTACAACTTATAAAAATTACGTACAGTATACAGAGATACAAAATACTGTATTGCAATAACCAACGTTTACCTTTCTCTCCTGGTGACTCTGGAGCAACATCTCTGCTTCAGCTGTGTTGCTTGGTAATGGTGTTGCATTCATGCGACTCACAATATCTTCACCCCATCTCTCTAGTTCCCTCAAGTCTGTGTGGAATTTGTGTAAGGTATAGGACAAAATCAACTTCTCCTTCCTTCCGTGCGACCCTTCGCAAAGTCTCGTCCAGGCCTCCAACACCTCGGCTTGTTTCTCACGGATGGGATCCCTCTTATCTGGGTACTTATTTGCAAGGTTAAAAGCATCTTTTTCATGCTGTTTAATCTTCTTTTCAATTGCTGTCATGTCACGAATTATTGTTTCTTGCTTTCTTTGCAAGGTTTCAACCTGGGTGAGGTCTTTACCTGTATCTTCATTTGCTAGGATTACAGCTTTTTCACTAATGCGGTCCTTAGTGTCATCCACATCCCTGTTAAAAGCGTGTATTTCCAAGGCTCCTGCCAAGTCACAACGGTACCTATCAATAGCTCCCTTAAGTGCACGCCACCTGCAAAAAATAATCATTCATAAATAATAATTAATAAAAAATAAGATAAAAAATAATATAAATAATATAAATAATACAAATAATCAAATAATTAATAATAGTAATAATAACACAAAAATCTCATTAACTTGATTTATATAAACGAGAAAATCCACTATGACTATAGGACGACATGAACCTATGACCCAGATTGTCAAGCCGCATACTCTACCACTAGAGTAGGTGGTCCGGTGGTAAGAGTATGCAGCTTGGCAATGCCAAGTTCATAGGTTCTCAACCACCTCACTGCCCTAGTGGAATTTCCCAATAATAATAATAATAATAGTAATAATAATAATGATAATAATAATATATTTAATAAATAATAATAATAAAACTGTTGAAACAGGGTTAAAAAAATATATCTTTTAGTCAGCAGAAGTATCATGCATAACTGCACCCTTAAGGTCATCCGAGCACTCAATCTTACCATCTCCCCCCTGCCCCACCCACATCAATTTTCCCATGGGAATGTTATGTCCTAAGGAGGGGAATCTGTAACTAGCTGCTACCTTATTACTGACACAACTTGTGTGTTTACCCATCCAACTAGAATCAACAGCCAGTGCCGTTTCAGGTTTACGAATCCGCTCTCCTAACTAATTGTGCCTTTCAATACCAATAAACAAGTTTGGATTATTTTGAGCCTCACTTGTGATTTAATTCACTCTTTCTTTGTTGAACAGCCTTATTGTCACCACAACCCTGCTTGATTATTTTATCTGCCAATTTGTTGATATTCGTGAAGCGTGCATCATCGACACGCATGTCAGAATCGACATCATCCAGCTTACGGTGAAGAGCCATACAGTGTTCGTAGTCCTTTCCAAGATCTCCTACTTGCACCATCATTTCCTATGAAAATAATGAAAGCAGCATTAATAGTCAATCTCATAATAAAAGCAAGCACGAGTAACTTCATAAAGGTTATACCCTAAATGGAAAGGTTATACCAACAACAGGAATGCTATTCAATTTTCTAAAAACATTTGTTTAGGACTGTTTTAAGATGGCAATTTATCATAGACAAGATATCTATGATTAATTTATCATAATTCATCATGTGATATTTTATCGCATGCACGCACACCCTAGGTTTACACCTTTCTCTCACATTCTTAGCCTCCCTCATGACATATTGGTGTACTTCTAGATTTGTGTCGGTTATGTCACTCATCACAACATTAACTCTCAAATGCTCTATTTCCTGTCCAAATAGTCATCACAGTATTTAATAATATTCTATCAATTCCATAATACATGTACAGTATGCTTATTACTCCACATAGACCCCTCTCTTATGTTGTTCTATGCTTTCTACAACTCCATAAATGCCATATACATCTTATCATTGTCACCCGCTTTCTCTACTGTATATTTTAAAGAAATTATCCAATCCATAAACTTCTTCCACTAGGGACAGGTTTTCATCACTAACTAAATTTGTAGTTATCTTCCACAATTTTCTAATAATTTACCCCCTCCCCCCACACCTTATCCACTAAATTTAGAAGACTAATGCTTCTGCAGTTCTTACCCCTCACTACATTACCTGATTTTTAGACAACTTGTTGGCTCATATTATATAACTTTACAACTGCAGCCCATATCCAGTGAAGTAGCAAAGTACCATATTTACCTTGTCTCTAATCCATGCATCCACCTTCTCAACTTGAGTATTGAACTCCAGGATATCTTGAGCTTCCTCTAGACCCCGAGAGTGATTCTCAGCATCTAATACAAGCTGTGTCCACCGTTCAACCAAATGGTCCACTTCCTCTTTCACCTGTGCAGATGACTTATGCCGTTGATTTACCAACATCGAGCCTGTTAAGATAATTTAACTTTATATATTTAAAAAAAAAAAAGTTATAAAGCTCTTGTATCTAATGCTGCAAATGAATGATCATAAAGTACAGCATTACAGCTCTTAATGCATGTTCATTTCAAGTAACAGAAGCAAGAATATAACCAAAAAAAACTTTACCAGGTAGACTTCTGAATGGTCCAGGTCACCCAAGAAAGCACTCCCATGGGGAGAAAAACTTAACCACTTCCTAAACTAAAAAGTATTTTTTTACATATGCTTCAGTTCCACCTCGTGGATGACTCAATTTTTCTAGCATCAACATTTTCCTATTTAATAAAAATTATTTTTCTTCTTTATATATTTTCTCTTTTACATGCATCTCTACCATGTTTGTGTTCTTTTACATGTTCTAACTCACATTAGTAAATGCTTCACTTCCACATGAGCTAAATTAAAAGGAAATTTTAGATACTCGGGTACTGTCTAACCTGGGAACCCTCCAATGCTTTGAGGCATGGTGGCCTCTGCCCTCCCGCCAAACACATGATGAAACTACGACATTGCTACAATGTTAGAACAAGTTTTAACACTTAATTTTAACAACCAATATAGCAAGAGTTAATGTTCTAAAACCTCATAAAAACGTTACAACAAGATGTAACAACTTTATTACAAGTTGTAACAAGGGAATCATAAGGACCAATACGTTGAGTGTTTCTTGAGGTTATCTTGAGATTATTTCAGAGCTTAGTGTCCCTGGGGCCCGGTCCTCGACCAGGTCTCCTCCTTTTTGTTACACATCCCCAGGAAACAGCCTGTAGCAGCTGTCTAACTCCCAGGTACCTATTTACTGCTAGTTGAACAGGTGCATCAGGGTGAAAAACTCTGCCCATTTGTTTCCGCCCTTGCCGGAGATCAAACTTGGAACCTTAGGACTACAAATACCGAGCGCTGTCCACTCGGACATCAGCCCCCCTGTTTGCAGGGTGTCCTTCACTCCACGAGGCATGATAGCCTCTGCCTGTCCTCCACTCCACAAGGCATGGCTTCAGACACTTCTTGTTGCATGTACACTGCTACTACCCCCAACATACACTGGCATTTACAATACTGCACTCATTAGTCCTTATCAATGAGATGCAGCAAGAACCAATCAATAAATTATAAAACTATTTACCTTCCTTCTTTTTGTACTCATTTTCACCAAAAGAGCAGCATCTATTGAGCGCACTCTTTAGTTCAATAGTTTAACCACTCCGAAGAGGGATACTGACAAAGAGAATAAAAAAGCAGCACAAAGATTTTACCCTTGTCCATAGTCTTTACCATTTTCCAGCCTCTGAACCTTATTTTCAAAACTGGTTCATTGACTTTCCCAAGCCTGAAGCCATTTCATTTCTCATGACCCCAATGAAATTTTATGGGAATCCCTTACAATTAAGAGACTATGCCAAGTCCTGCAGATCTACCAAGACACCTTGGTGGAATAGACACTATGTCACTCCAGCAAGATTTTTTCTGGTAGGCAATTGCTTACAGTCCACCAAGGACTCCGATCTATTAGCATTCATGTCTGGGAGTGAGTTTGGGAGTTGCTCTACTCCAAGCCCAGCTATCTTGTTCTTACTGTTCTAAATACCAACTTTCAAACTATTATCATGTGTTACATTGCAAATGCAATTAAATTTGAGTTTGACAAAAGTTGTATGAAGTGTAACTGATCTTATAATATTATACTGATATTTATTCCACTAAACAAAGGGAAGAGAGGCAGACATACAATGGAGAAGGATTGGGAGAAAGCAGACAGAGAAAGACCAATACTACACCTACAGTCATAATTAGTTACATTATTGTACACCAAAAGACAATTCTAATACTATCAATACATCAATATATAAATATTATAAACTTGTTTATCTGCTCATACCTTTCTCTGTTATCTCCTTTATGCTGCACTCATGAGCCTGAAGCTCAGCCATGAACGCCTGATGCTTCTGAAGTTTCCTCACTTTGTCTTCAAAGCTCGTCACCTCTCCTTTCAGACGCTCTGCTTCCAGGTGGCTGGCTTTCTCATCAATCCACATGTTTGCATCACTGACATCTCTAATAAACTGTGCGTAGAGATGAGCATCTTTTAACTGATGCTTTCGAGCCCTGAGAAATAAAAAAAAAACTAAGAAAATGCCACAAGTGCTAATGGAATTAATATAATCATGGCAATTATTTTCAAAGTTCATTGCCTCTAGAGCAAAATCTGCCTTTTTAATACCATTACCATAAAGCAATTAGAACTGACAAATTTGTTCATCTTACTTGGTACTTTCCTTGACCCTGGCCCGTCTCATCACGACCTCATCGATACGCTGCTTTATGTGAGGAGAGTCAAAGTGGTTCTGTTCAACAAGCTTTGATCCGTGGTTTTTCAAAGTTTCTAACTTCTCATCTTGAGCATATACCAGTTTCTCAAAGGCATCATGCTTCTTTACCTATAATAAATAATTTTCATTGATTTATACTGTCTATTAATAAAGTAATAAATGGTATATGAACAAAAATGTGTGTTTTAGTTTCTATGTAAGACACCTTTTTAAACAATCATTTATCTGCTCCCAAAGATCTTGTAGTCTTTAAACAAGATCATATATATATTAAGGCAGGGGAAAACATTCCGGAGTGAGAACCACAAAGAACTCTTCAACCAGTCCCCACATATTTTGCTTTACACAGATATTCCTGTGCGAGCCCCAAGCCTCTGGCTGGCCAACTAAGTATTATCGTAAGTGTTAAAAGGCAATGAATATTGTAATCAATACAGGTCAGAATGACCTGTATTGATTAATGAATCAATACAGGTCATTGTATTGTATTGGCAATGAATATTGTAATCAATACAGGTCAGAATGAATGAATGACTGTATTGAAAGACAAACATTATTTTCACGAAACTCAAAACGAAAGCCCATTAAATCATCCCTCTGCACCATGAATGATTGCCAAGGGTGGGCTTTTGTTAATTAGTACCAGATGACCTGTTTGGCTACCTTGGCTGACCATCTAGAGGAAGCACAGTAGAGGAACTGACAGGATAAAGACAGGTTATTTAGAATGAAAGGTACACAAACAGTGGGACACAGATGTAAACTCAGTACCCAAGTCACAGACATATTTGAAAGATGCTTTTCAGTGTCAGTAGTACACAAATGAAATGCACTGAAAAGTGATATGGCAAAGGCAAACGTCACGCAATTTCAAATATAGTTATGATACAGCCCAACAGGTTTGGGAACTTGAACACCAGTTGACTGGTAGTTGAGAGGCAAGACCAAACAGTTGAAGCTCGACCCCGGCAAGCACAACTAGGCGAGTACTCGCCTCTGTGCTCCAGACTCGGGCCAGTACTTCCTGACAAGGAACCGACTTGGCACACGTAGGAAGCATGGCAGCAAAGAGGGTATATGCTTAAAAATGTGCTTTTCACATTAACTACTTCTTTCCTAACAATCACAAACTTCTCCCTAAGGTTAGGGTCTATACAGTGAAGAAACAACTTGCCCATCCAAAGCCACCAACATGAGACCCAGGTAAGATAACTTGGGAGATACCTTTTTCCCCAGAAAAACTGGGCTCTAGAAGACATGTGCCCAAAAACTTTGAATGAACTTATTTAATTCTTCTTGAGGAGGAAGAATTAAACACATGTAGCAGAGCGATTACTGGACAAGTAATTGAGAAAGTTGAAGACAGACATGGAATAACGCTAAATGATAAAGAGGAGACGAGTAGTAAATGGTGAGAACACTTTGAATCTAAAGAGTGAAAGTGATAATACCTTTGAATATGAAAGGATATAACTGTTGATTAGATGTGTGAAAGATTGAATGAGCCTATATGCCTAATGAAGAGGTGATTACATAAATAAAGAAACAGAAATGTATGAAAGCAGGTGTTGAGGAAGAGATTTTTCTTTAAATATTGTATAGAAAAAGAAACAGTGGGAGTGGACAATTTGCCTGAAGGCAAGGAATAGTGATAATGTGCCAGAGGATTTAAAAATAGCAACAACTGCACCACAGAATAAATTTAAAATAATGTACCTTACTATGAGCCTAACATGGAGACAAATTGAGAGGCTTTTAAGCCATATAGAAATTGAACATGGTTTTTGCTTTTTTTTTTCAATTTCCAGACTTTTTGTAAAGTACTGTACAAACTTTCGATATTTTCTAACCCAGAAACTTCAAAAGATATTACCGACATCTTCAATATTATAAAAAATCACATTCAGGTCTCCATGTTAAGTCGGTCATCCCAACATATCGGTCCTGATCCATTAAGTGGATCTTCAGTTCACTTAAAGTACTGAAAAATATTTAACAGAAATATTACTACAAGAGTTGTACATACCTATTCAGTTGTACATAAATACCCATTCTGTAAACTTGTATACTAACCTGAGCATCAACTTGTTCAATAGTTGTTCCAAAATCCGCAGATGAGAGCGCAGCTTCCTGTGTACTGCTTATTGTGTCAAGCTGTTTGGCATCTCTCAAGAAGAATTGCAGGTCAATCAACTGATCAAGATATACCTTCTTATGTTGCCAGGCTGCATGAAGCTTGTTTCGCTCATCGAGAACCTGCATTTCAAATGATATGTAATCAGGGACAAATATTCTTATAAACAAAAGGTGATTGCAATTATGTGGACGTTTACTTACACAAATGCAATGAACAAAGTCCAAATACTTAAAAATAACATTGTTTATAGATCCATTCAAAAGCAACATTGTAATAGTATTAGACATTTGAATATTAAATAAAATTTGATTTAGATAATTTTTTATTGTTCAAGCAAAGTCTAATGCTCAAACATGGCAGCAAAATCAACAAACCTTATACTGATGTAGCAGGTTTCAATGAATTAACAGTGTAGTTACAGCTAAATAAGTTAAATTATGGAGAGAGAGAGAGAGAGAAAAAAAAGGGTGCCGCGCTGCTTTACCTTATTCACCCTCTCCTCAACTTCAACACATGCATAGTGCCGGTCCTCTACCATATTACCACCAGCTTCAACCACTTTGCTGAACTCGTCCTCTCGAGCCTCTATTTCAGCCTTGATGCGTTCGTGTTCGGTCTTCAAACCCTGAGCGCTTGCAGCATCTCTGACTTTCTCCTCGGCCTTCATGGTTGTTCTCAAGTCGCTTGACCAGCTGAGTAGGTCCCGAGACTGTCGAAGGGTTACTAGTACACCATTTCATATTTATGCCAAATTATACTTCTATTGTTCGAATTTTTTTTTTATGAATGAAAAGCTAAAGGATAGCAGATAGAGGGAATGAGGAAAGGTGAAATGAAAAAGGGGAAGGAAAAAGAGAGGGCAGGAATGATATTGGAAATGAAGGAAAATAAGAGAAAGTAAAACAAAAAGGTAAGGTGACAGTTAAAAATAGGGAAGTGGGAGAGAGAGAAGGTAAAAGACAAAAAGGTAAGGTAAAGTGAGGAAAGAACAAAAGGAGGGGAGGAAGGAAAATGCAAAAGGGTAGACAAAGAGATGCCAATAAAATATAATGAAGAGGTGGGTAGAAGAGACAAGAGAATTACTTTAGGATAAAGAAGGAATGATGAATATGTACAATAAGGAAGAAATACCATGAGTAATGGAGAAGGAAGCTAGGAATGCATTTAAGGATCTTTGGATACCAGTATTTAAACAGTTCATATCAAAAAGCAAAATGCAAAATAGGGTTTTGTCCAGTGCTGAATATAACTTAAAACACCCAAAGAACTTGTTATTTTTCCTATTTAATGAAATATTTAATGAAACTGACATCTCAACTTAGCAAAAACAAAATATTTTGGCACTAGACAATATCTAAATTTATTTACATCAGCCAAGAACCTCTGAAGATCCGCTGCTGCATGAAGTTGATCCTTCCTTCTTGACGCTCTCTCCTGGAGCATGTTCCAGTTATCAACCACAAGTGTTTGTTGCTCCGCTATGTGCTCGGCGTTGCTGCCGGGGTAAGTTGCCTGAAGTCTCGCAGAGTCGTCAACCAGAACCTGATTGTCAAACATGTATTATTATACAATAAACTACAATTAATATGCACCACATGATTAATAGGGATGAAAAATTTGAAGAATTTCACCAATGGCAACCAGAGAACTACATGACTGCTGGGTTAGAGGGCAACAGGCAAAGAATACTACAAAAATCCAAAGATGTTCATGCAGAAGATTTGAGACCACAACAATCCAGGACAGTATCGTGAGGACAATATCAAAGATCTATACTGTATACAACTACAGAGTTCCTAAATGGCATTCGCTGTATAATTCAGCAATTTTAAAAATAATAAAGAATTTGATACATGTTAAATAGTTAATATTACTTATGAATAATTACACGTTATTTCAAATAAAATATAATTACTGTATTGTACAGTCAATCCTCATTGAGTAAAGGTGGAATGCACAAAAATTACTCGATACAGGATGATATGGGACTGCCTTTTACACACGGATTGTATTCATTCATGCCGACACATTACCAACACACCACATCCAAGGTCAGGGGTACAAGTCTCCTTTAAGTACAGTACTGTATCTGTGACTGGGATATAATACTATTCATTAAGTAGATTTACTGGGATGAGCAGTTAGGAATTAGAATCTGGGAGCCCTATGGAACATCTATGTTTACCCTATACCAGCATAAACTTTACATTAAAATCAATTCGCTTTTCCCCATAATTTTTGTAATGTCAATTATTTTATTTTGTATGACAATTCTTTTACCACTAGACTGGAAAAAGAAATTAAATTGTACACAAAATATAATGTGTATACAGTATTAACAACAATTTGCAATGAATTCTTTGATCTGAAAAAAATTATCAAATTTAGAGAATCATTACAAAGACTGCAACCACAATTCATCATATTGAAATACTGTAAGAGCTTGGTAATCCAAATTCCAGTTAATCCAAATAAATTCAAGTTTGAGGTTTTGACTTTGACCAATACAAATTTTGGTTACAGAGATTTCTGGCAAATGAAAACCCAAATAAATCCAAATTACTGAATGTTTGGATTTTCCAGGTAAAAACTTGACAATCTAATGTGGAGGGGGGCATATAATTCTGATTATTGAGAGAGAGTACTGCAGTTGCCTAAAATAGAAATACAATTTTTGACAAGTACAGTCTAAACAAAAATTCTCCTTACTTTTCCAGGTTTTCCCCACAAGTCCTCTAATGCCAAGATTTTTCAAAGCAGCATTTGTACACAATAAGAACTGATTTTAATGGTATAAAATTGATAGAACAAAATTTCATCCTTACTGCAAGCGAATAACTTTATAGATTTCCCTACGGCATCTAACATCACACTAACAAATAAACATCAGCGATATATTTTTAGTACCACCTCTGGTTGCATTTGTAGGGACCCTTGGCCTCGAAGAAGAGGATATGTGCCATTTGGGGGAGCCTTGTGTGGCACTCGCGTACTCTTACATATTGTCTTCTACTACCCCCTATATATTGTATAGTTTGTCATTATATATATTGTCAACAATATATGTATACTGTATATTTATTGTACCTGTAACTGTGCTTCCAAGGCAACCAGATCATTTTCAAAGCCTTCATGCTTCCTCAATAATGACTGTACAGAGTTGACATCACGGCCAAGATCATCCGATATCGACTTGTACTTTTCTTGAATTCGAGCCAATGCCTCGGCAACGTCACGATTAAAGCGATGAATTTCTCCAGCAGCTTCCAACTTTTGGTCTCTGGCTTCAATATGTTCTAGAAGACTATTCCATGCAGCCCTGGATTTAATGCAACTGTTGTAAGTTTAATGCACAAAAAGAAAGCATTCTACCTAACAAACTTCAGAGATTTGTCTGAGGTAAAGGTCCACACACAATTTTATCAAATTCAATTTATTTTTAAACCCAAGTCCTTATTTAAAGAAGAAATCTGGTTAAGCAAATAAAACAATCAGACAGAGCTAGAAATCAAGAAGACCTTACCGCACTTGTTTGTGGTAGGCAGTCACTTGGCTGGCTGGGTCTTGGCTTTTAGTGGGAGAAGAAGACGGACTTCCCTTACTGCTAGCAGAAGGGCAGACAGAGGTTAGTAGAGTCCAAGAGATATCCCAAGTTACCATTATTGAATGTTAAGATGCCAAAAGAAGAACCCCCTACCAGTTAGTGTATCCCAAACAAATACTATTACATGGTATTTCAAACGTACATTTGTTTCATTACACTAAATTCAAAAAATTAATTATTCTACAAATCCATTTAATCTATTTGAAATTTATATCACATGTACATATTATATCAATATACAAATGTACTTATAATAGTAGTCTCCATTATACAGTATGTTTAGTGTGAAATATAGTGTGAGGAAGTGAAGCAAAAGAGGTGCTGGAGGGAAAGGTGGGAATAGAAAACGAGAAAAAGGAAAGACAAAAAGCAGGAAGATAGGGGTATAAAAAAGTGGGAAGGGGAGAAAGGCATGGTTAGGCAATATGGCAATGGTAGTAATGAAGGTGGGGAGGATTCTAAGAAATAGGGGAGAGGGGGAAGGGTGGAGGAGAGGGAGCATTCTCAGAGGGGAATTGTTTGCAGGAGATGGCCTTGAGGGGCAGGGGGGGGGGGAGGCGAGTCCAACTTGGTTGGTGCAGGGATGGTGGAAGGGTGAAGGGATGGTGGAAGGGTAAAGGGATAGTGGAAGGGTGCAGGGATGGTCGGGGGGGGACACAGGGATAGGGAAAGAGCAGATAAGGGTGAAAGAAGAACCAGGTAGGGGTAAGAAAGGGCATTAAGGTTGGTGTCATAATACCCAGATGGTTTGCTTTTACTCTATTGCCTTTCTGGCCGTCTTTTTTTGTCCCCCTCACAAATTTCATTACTGACGTTTCTTAGTACTGTATTACTGTAATCTCTAAAGAGCCATTTTTTTACCCGAAACTATTAGCTTAAGGTAATGCAGTACAGTATTGCACAATTTTCAAACTTGTGTTGTCAGCAAGCTTGGGAATGTTATTCACGAATCCAAAACAAAGAAAAATCTTGCCAGAATTTACATGACAGTTTCCATTATCTTCACATTTTCCCATCATTATGACCGATGCCATTTATTACATTCTTTTAACTAGTACCCACATATTCCCAGTACAGTAATTCTAGCCTGCATATTTATTTTCATCTTTTTTTGTGTATAGTTTCAAAACCAACTTAGCAGGTTAACACTTTCACGCCCCGGGCGTGCGCGCTGCAAACTTTGATGACATGCCCCCGGCAGTGTGGGTATGCGTACGGGCGAGCACGAGGCGACGCCGAAATGTGTATACTCATTTCAGTTTTCTCACCTTAATTCTCGTGCTACGTCTTTCGTTTTGGCATCATTGTGTTCGCAATAGAATTCCCTGTAGGTGTATATGCATATAAGGTCCAAAAGCCAGGCTTGACTCCCAGCAGCAAACCCTAAGTTACCCATGAACGAGCACCAATTTGCACACCGCAACTTAATGTGTATACTCGTTCAGTTTGATAACATCAATTTTCATGTTACATCTTTCATTTTGTTATCAAATTGTTCGCAATATAAAGGCGCATATTTTAAAACTAGTCCCATAATAATAGAGCAATAACTGGAATTTTAACAAATATTTTAAAATTTTGACCAAAAACGTATTTATAATCTTTCAAGTGTTCCGACATCAAGTTTCGTGTTACATCTTTCATTTTGATATCAAATTGTGCGCAATTTAAAGGTGCTCATTTTAAAACCATTCACAGATTGATTGGATAAAATTTAACATTTTAAATTTAGGACGCCGCTCACATTACCAGCTCAGATGCGACAAAAATTGGGGACGCCTGTGGCGTTTCGAGAGTGCAAAAGTGTCAAAAGGTGCATTTCAGCCAGCCCTCTCCCATCTTGATATCAGTGTCAGGTATGTCAGTGACAACCTGTCTACTTTAAATCTGTTCTCTCTCTCTCTCTCTCTCACTATATATATACTGTATATATAACAAACTTTGATCTTCACACAGTCTTATTTTTTCCAGATTTTAACAAGGAATGCTCATTTTACAATAGTTTACAGCCATCAGTCATTTATTCAACAAAATTACAGTACTGTATTACGTTAGCAGTATTCTAGATATTCAGGAGCTTCTCACTTGCTTATGTAGCATTATAGATGAATTAACCGATTACCAAGTATCCCCATTTCCTCCTCTAGTAGCCACGATAATATATGGTCTGGTTCTATTGCCTTGTTATTGGAACGTTTAATTTGATGAGGGTCCTGTTGCACATGGCAACAGAAGTCGGGTCACAGCTGAAAGGTATCGGGTTCGTTTCCCTTAGTAAAACAAGCCTTTGGGCACAATTTCCTTTCATTTGATGCCTCTATTTACCTAACAGTAAACAGATACCCTAGCATTAGGCAAGGGGTATCTACTGCCAAAAATATGCCCAACACAGCTCAGACATACACAACATGTTCAGAGATGAAGTTAACATCTTGGGAATAAAGTTTAATGAAAAACTAATTTATGTTTAATAATAAATAAAGATATTTATGAAAAATACAGATCATCTGATTAGTGATTACTTAGTATGCATTTGTATTCTTTATAAAGTCATTAATCACATACAACTGATGTAGATAACTATGCTCTCAGTTTCATAAGGAACATAAAAACTGAGCAAGAGCAAGGAAGAGGAAGGAAGGACTGGGGAAAAAGACGAAGTTCACATACTATAAATATAAAGGAGACTACAGTAAAGAATATAATTTATTTTTAAAACCATATTACAAAAATATACATAATTATCAGTATTGTCAAATGTATGTGGATTTGGAGTGTAAAGTATGTGTTGGGTGTGTGTGTGTGTTCATGAGACTTTCTACTTGTAATTACTTAAGTGTTGCTAGAGAATTAAAGCCATGTTTCATGGTGCTTTATAATCTCTTGTAAGGCATTTACAAGCTTCTGATGGTTTTGGCATCAATCACCCTCTTCTTCCTTTAAGTTTTTCGAACCACTGACAACTCTGTTCGCAAACAGAATTTCCAGAAATCTTTCCAGCACATCTGTTTTCTCCACTAGAATCAAAGATGCTTTGCTTGTTGCAGTTACACCTTTCAACAACATCCCTTTTGCAACTGTGTATTCCTCTCATCATTTGGTATGATCATACTGCCTCGTCTACTAATTTTGGTATATTTAATTCCTCCAGCCTCCCTTCATCTTTTTTTCTTTTAGATGGAAATGGAAAACCCTTTAGTTGCACATCTGCACCTTTTCTAGTTGATGTGCTTTGAGATATACGCAGACACCGTACAATTGCTGTATATTCTAATTTCAGTCTTGCAAATATTAAAAACAATTTCTTTGGAGTTACAATCCATGAATTTGAAAGCAGTTTGAAATTCTCAAGTGCAGCATAGGCTTCTCTTGCAATGCTTTCATACAGACCCCTCTGGTAACAGTTTGTTATCCATAAATACACATTGATCCCTGTCAGATGTATTTATTATCTTTTCCCTTACTTATATTTTGCAAATGACCTTTTTTTCATAATTCTGTGGTATTAAGTGATCACATGATAAATAAATAAATAAGTGGTAAATTAAATCACACTGAATTCCATCTGTCATGGAATATTCTAGTTTTTAGAACAGCCTCTACTATGGGACTGTCAAAAGCCTCGTTTTAGGCCTAGGCAGATACAATTAACACAATGCTCTATGTTTGGCAAGATCTGCGATTCATTTGTAAAAGTTAAGTAGATTTGATACACAGGAGCTTCCCACTTGAAGGCCATGTTGTCTATTCATTGTGTTCTTTCCTTCTCGGTGTTCTACCCAATTTCATTGTAATCAAGTTTTCTAGCAATTTGACTAACACATTTGTCAATATTACAGATCTATAATTTAGAGGGTCTTCTCTATTGGCATTTCCATATATTGGAAATATGTTTACCATTTTCTGTGTATAGTAGATGTTTGAAGCAATGTATAAAGGTGCAAAAATCAGGTGCACATTTCCTTGAAACCTAAGGTAAGACTCTACCTGGTCCAACAACTCTATTTCTATCTAGCTCCTTGAACAGTTTTCTACATCCCTACACACTTCTATGTCCTCTGTGTTGTGCTCACGAGTCTCTCTTCTGTTACCTGAAAATCTCTCATAACACAAACACAATTTGGAACTGTGTGTTTAGTATTTCACACTTTTTTTATCTTTGAATCCATTTTCTATTTTAAATCTCAATTTTGTCTTACTTGTAAGCTATAGACGAGGCTGGGTTTTGTTTTGCTTTTGTCTGCCGTTTCTTTCAAAGTTTCCTTCTGGCTCTCTTCTCTGCTGTTTCATGTTTGTTTGAATTTCTCTTGTATTTGAAGGTTTGACCTGTTCCTATGACTTTCATTTTCCCAATGTACATCATAAAACATTTGTCTGGATAAAAAAAAATACAAATTTCAATTTGGCTGTACAGTAGCGAGATGTTGAACTCAAATTCAGAGGATTTATCTTCAAGTAAACTAGTTGTAACAGATTTCTCATTATTACATATATCTTCCTGGTCCAGAGAAGTCCATGAAATTTTGAATAGCATCAATGGTTCCTACAAAAGGGATCAGTAAATGGATGGAGATGCACCTAACATGGTCCTAATTTTTGTTTAATGCCCAGGAAGACAACTAAGGCTTTAAGGATATTTTCCTTACATGGCAACAATTGCCATGTAGGGAACATCAGAGAAGCTGCTTCTCTAGCCTTAAAGACATCCACATGCAATGTTTAGGAACTTTGAATATTACGAGGCATATAAATCTCGCTCAGGCAACAGGAGCCTTGTCAGTCTGCCTCCTGAGGACATAGGGAGCAGTTTAAGGATTAAAGCATCATTATTTGTTACTATTTTTGATATTCACATGGGACTCTCCCTCCCCACAATATTTTCCACGTTTTTATTTTTGAATGACCCATGTATAATTGGATTACTTTTTGCCAGTTTCTAGACCTAGTCTAGATGATGACACTGTCTACAGAATGTATGGTACTGCTTTGACTCCCACTTTTTCTTATTCAAATATAATCCCCCAGTTCTATATTCATTTCTTCCTACCATCTCTTATAGATACAGTACGTGTTTGTTAATTTATGCTTCCCCATGACACCACTTGCAAAACTCTCTCATTCACAATTTTCATTTAACAAAAAAAATCCTAGAGCTCCTCCAATAATACTGCAGGGACGACGACCTGTGTGTGAATACACCTTGTTGAACTAGTATGTACAGAGTCTAGCATTAGTTCACTAGCCTTGCCTTGGCAGTTTATGCCATGACTTTCCTTCCTCTTTTCTCATATTGCCTTCTGAAAGTTGCTTAAAAAATTTGCTTCAAAAATCTTTTAGCATAGAGAGTTACAAGGGAAGATTTTCTAGGCACCTCTTCAACCAGTCCCTTTCTTCAGTTTCTTAAATTCCCTCCGATCCTCGCTTTTCCTTTTCAACAGTGCTCCTTTGTCGACAATAAGAATTCGCCATGGTATTTTGTACATTATATTTTTCAATTCACATTTCCTCCAATGCTGAGAGTTTGAACTCGAGCTCACTTGCGTCTTTCATTGTAGGCAGCGTCAATCAGCACTGGGACAAGTCTATGTGACTTGTCCCTGCTTATTCTTTATTTTTATTTAATGATTTAACAGGTAGGATTCATGGCAGTGCTGCATACTCACGAGTTTATCTTGTACAGGCTTCACTATCTAGGTTCTGGAGTGTATCTTCATAATTTTAGTTTGGCATATGCTGCAAACACTTCTATAATGTATTCCTCCCTTTTTATGTTTTAAACATGCCCTTAAATCTGTCTCGTTGCTTCTGGATGATGCTTACCTTTCAGCCTGTTCCTTGTGTGTGGTATGATGTGCNAGTAACCGAGATGGAACTGGGGGCTAAAGAAACCCCACAGTAGGAACAGGGGGCACCACCACCGAAGCGGGAGGGGAAGGAACGAGAGAAGCAGAGATAGGGGGCGAAGAAGAAAGCGAAGCTTTCTTACCGACAGGGGAGGAGGAAGGAGAGGACCCAGGTTTCCGTTTCTGACTCAAAGAAACAGGCGTCCAGCAGCAACGTACTGGGCAACAGACTCCAGAGTCTCGATAGGAGAAGAAGAGCGAGAGCGAACAACACAACCATCAGGAGAGCGATGGACGTCGGCCCGCACAGTCAGGCGGCGTGGAGAGCCAAGAGACGGAGGAGAAGGACTAGTAGGAGAGGAAATAGAAGACACAGGAGATGCGACAGACTGGGTAGAATGAAGGGGAGCCCTAGACAGAGAACAGGAGGGGGACCCTTCGGGACAGAACTGAGGGAAACAGGGGAGGCGGTGGTGGGCGTGTCTGGGTCTAAGCCTCGGAAACGGTTGTGAGACTGAGGAAGGCGGGAAGGACGAGGAGAGGAAGAGCGCACCACTCGAGCATAGGAGACACCAGCGAAAGAGGGGAGACGATGAACTTGGCGTCGGCCTCAGGAAAAGACAAACGGTCCCGGTGCTGCAAGTGAGGACAGCCGCCTCAAGTTTGTAACGAATACACGCACGGGAGAAGGTAGGGTGGGCCTCACCGCAATTGAGGCAGCGGGCCTGGGGGAAGTGCACTCTAACTTAGAGTGACCCTCGCTTCCACACAGGGGACAGAGAGGACAGGACTAGAGCACCTGAGGGTACCATGCCCAAACTTCCAGCACTTACCGCAGAGCCGAGGAGATGGAATATACTCCTGGACGGAGCACCTGGCACCAGCGAGAATAACAGAGGATGGAAGGGTCCTACCATCAAAGGTAACCTTCACAACCCGAAGAGGCAGACGGCGATGACCACGAGGGGGACGAATAAATGTATCCACTTGGAGGACAGAATGACCCTGGGCCTCGAGGACATGTTTGATATCCTCGTGGCAGTCCCTAAGATCCCTAACACCGGTCGCAACATGGTGCGGGAGGAGAACAGTGCCCACACTGGCATTCAACCGGGCGTTCTTCGAGACCCCGAACAGGGTCTCACCAAGGCAGGATAAGGCGGCCAAGCGAGTGGCCGCATCCTGAGAAGGAGCAGCAACGACACGGGTACCAAGACGAGTGGGGTTAAAGGTGACAGAGGCATCCACGGAATCGACAAGATGCCTATGAAGGGAAAAATCGTCAGGAGGAGTCGAGTCCAAGGGTTGGAGGTCAAAATACTTAGTCCATGTAGCAGGACCAAACAAAGCATGGAACGAAGTAGGATGGGAAGGAAGCATACGAGAGCGGCCGCGGCGGGGGACGGCGATGAGAACCCGTAGAGAGAGACGGGTCGAAAGGCGCAGTAGTCGCAAGAAGAGATGGAGCCGTGCAAGGGGACGAGACGGTCACCACAGCAGGCTTGGAGCTCGACCCAACCACAGAGGAGGGAGGGGAGCAGGGAGGAAGAGTCCGGTCTGGGCCTAAACCGGGCTCTGCAGTGGAGGCTACAGATCCCGGTCTTCCAGGACGGTCCGACTCAGGGCCTGGTCGCCCACCCCATGAGCCTGGTTAGAAGTAGTCAAGTCGTCATCCATAAGCAAACGAATAAAAGAGATGGGACCCGGAACCAAGGGATACCACCTACCAGGGCAGCCAGGGAGGCCGAGCGCGGGCCAGTGCAGGAAGGGTGTGTCGTCCCCAGCGGTGCTCCCCCTTTTCAACAGGGGAGTCCTACTACTTCGTGCATTCTCCCACACAGGTGCTAAGACCCCAGTCCCCCTATCGCCCTAGCCTGGACACCCAACCATCCACTCAGGGCGGCCTCTCACAGGCGACCCTTCCAGCGGGTGGTCCGATGGCTCACAAGGCCCCTACATGGTGCCCTTCAGCACGTACACCACCCAAAGAGGGGGCAGTGAGGGGGCACAGGCAACCCACACCGGTCCCAGGGAGGTGTACGTGAGCCCCTCACCACGGGGGGGCAAGGAGGCACCACGGAGGTCGTCTGCAGGAATTATCGTGTTGTTTACTGGTGATCACGTCTTTGGGCACCATACCAGTTTACTTGTACAAGTTTGTTGAATAAAACCGGTAGATATTTATATATAATGTGTGTATATAGCGTAATAACACCACAAGCAGTATTGTTGGAGGAGAATATTATGTGTGTGTGGCCTTGAGGGCGGCAGCCATCAGCTGACTGTGAGGTCCATCAGTGGCAGTGGCAGCCAGTGGCGGGCTGCCACTGCCTGCCACTGCCACTCAGCATACCAACTTAGTGTTCGTTATGGTGAACACGAATGTAGATACTTATATATAGCGTCTGTATATAGTGAATAAAGGCAAAACAGTATTGTGGGAGGAGAATGTGGGCGAGTCAGATGACTTGAGGGAGGGCGTGAGTGGCTGGCTGGTACACGGCGGTCACTCCTCGTTACTTTCTGATTCATAATAGCAACTTAGTGGTTCGTTATGGTGAACAAAACATGCAGATACTTATATATAACCTGTGTATATAGTGTAACAGCCGACAAAGTATTTGTTCACTTGTTTGATGAACATAATTGAATCAACAATAAGCACACCATATTTTTGAGTACAGCGATGATTCACCCATTTCATTATATAAATTTATCACACTGCACACTATTGAATAATATACAGCAAAAAAACTACGAAAAATCAATCAGAGACATTGAAATAATTAAGCAATTATCTCTTTGTGGCAACTCCGGCCTGACAGCTGGCGATCAACAGACCGCCTGGGACGCATGCTGAGTGAGCGCCTGTTTTTGTGCCATACTTCCCTGCCCTATAGCGGCCATATATTCAACTTACGATTTTTTTATTATTTTTCCCGTGATCAGTGAACACAAATTAACAGGTTAGGAAGAAAAAATAATTTTTTTTTTTTTTTTTTTGTATGCGCCTGTGGGTGTCAAATGGTATATAGCTATGCGCCATTTAAGGGTTAGGAACCTGCAAATATAAAACGAACAAATTTCAATGATAAATGAACAATTACCAACATAACCAATAACCCTGCTTTAGACTTCATACCATAATTACACAGCAACATCAGTCAGGCTAAAATAAACACTACTACAATTAGGTTCTTATTTAGTTATAAATTGGGACAAAGTACCACCTAATATACAGTACTTTCCAGACAGCTTGGCATTAAGCCATCTCTAGACACTAACAATTGTCACGTGCAACATAATAGCAACAATTTAAGACTAATGTGCACACACTGAAGCCCACAGCTGGACACAAACAGATGAGTATAGGACACTGTTCAGTACTACTGCTGGAATAGTGTTTACAATCTAGTGATGATTTTGTTAAATATTTTAAGAGGTGATTAACAGTTAAATATATCAAGAGTCTTGCAGTAGGGTTGTCAAAACTAATAGATATATAATATAAACAGGTATATCTGCTGCCAATTTAAAAATGCACGGCCCACCAACATGTATACGTTGGTTCCTGAATACATTCCAAAAGGTAGCTGTGCATTATCCTTTATCAACGAAGTCATAATCTAGCCAACACAAACTCAAACCATCTGCTCCATTGCATAGCACCAGACTCTGGGAAGAGTGTTTGCTCAACTTTCCACAAGGTACTTTGTCATACACAATATCTCTTGCCAATATTTTGATATGGAACTGGTAATACAGCAACTACACAATAGGTATTGCCCAAGCACACCCACGTGACCTATTACCCAGCAAATATTAATGGATCTGGGTCTCCTTGAGATTTATAAAGCTACTATTTGATTTCCAAGACAGAGTCAATAGTTATCTGAGCTCAAATCTGCAAGCATAAATTTAACATCTTTTGATACCAAAAGTAAGTAATTAATTATCAAAAGAAGGCACCAAACCAGGAAGGCTATGTTATGATACCAAAAGTTTGACATTTAAATTAATACAATAAGTCATTGAAAATACTGCATGGAATAGTTTACACTGAAAATATAAATCCTATAATATATCCACGTTTAAAACAGAGGAAATGGAAAGTGACATTTATTATACTATCAATATTACAAGAGTTGATCTTGAGAAATCAGTTCTATATATTTTCCAAAAATTAAATATCAGTAGAAGAGTTTTGTATATTTTCTTCATTCATTTAGGGATTAGCTAGGACACTACTTTGTTTCAGTCATGCCAAGTTGCATGTATGAAGATTTAACAACTAAGGTTTATAAACTGTCTATATTCTGGGCTGGATTGGATAATCGAGTGGTTCATACCAATGTGGCTTAAACCTCCCGAGTTGGTACAGGATGTGCACCTCTCCCAGCTGCACCAGAGCCTAACCACAGCTCTGTAGAACCTTACCTTCACACAGCAAATGAGTGGGAAAAGTTTAATATAGAGAAGAATCTCGAAATCTGACAATCTCAAATCATCCCATGTCTTTTTGCCCACTCTTGAATATTGGGAACTCGGGCAGTGTTCTAAAATTGTTGTTCTCATTATCTTTCATTTAAAAACCCCCTCTCCCCACCCGCACAAAACCAATTTTGTGAAACAAAAATCCCCCCCCTCCCGTCTTTTTTTTTTCCCCATTTTCATGAAGTTAGAGAAAAAACTATTTGCAAAAAAATTAACAATACAATAGGAGAAAGTGGGAGGGGCAAACAAAAATGAGCATAAGGAAAAATGGGAGAGGAAGTAATGATTGTGACAAGGCAGCGAGGGAGACCAAGGAAGATACGTCTAGAAATTAACGAGGGAGGGAAAGTTAACAAGAGGAAGATTTTGCAAATAGTGCAATATTGAGAGGAAATGAGACAAAAATGGGTTAGCTGTATATAGGAAAATAAGGGCTATGAAATATAACATTGTGAAATGTATTTTGCCCTTTAAAAATCTCACTGTGCAAACTATGTATTGTTACTTTCTTTACAGATCTCAATATTATTACAGAATAAAAATTATATGGAGTTTACTCTACCTGTCGACTACCTGGAACACCATCAGTTATGTCTGGTTGATGGGTGGAACCTGAGGAGTGAAATAAGGCAGACCAGTTATGCAAAAAGCCACACAAATGAAAGACATGCATTATTTGTTAAGGTTACACACACATGGTCAATGTTCTATAAAATTAACAAGTTTAACAATTACATCAACATGCACTTCTACATTCTTTCAATCCCTACTCATCACACCCACCAAAATAATTAATCATTTACACACTGTGAGGGGAATAAAGGAAGTGGATGGTGATAACCTCTTCCAGGTGAGGGACAAAAGAACATGGAGGCATAGATGGAAGTTAGAAATACAGAGGAGCCAAAGAAATTTTAGGAAAGGCTTGTATGCAATGTAAGTAGTAAACAATTGAGTGGAATCAACTTTAAAGGTAGAGGAATCAACTACCACTCACAGCTTCAAAAGCAAATACGAAGGTACTGGAACACTGGGAAGTATAAATGCATGAAGAACAATAGCTATGAGGCATGTAAGCATAACATTAAGTGCACACATACAAGCTCTCAACCTTCCATCCATGGGATGGAAATTTCAGGAAACCCCCTAGTGGCTCAATGAAGCTACCTCACTCAGATTGCTCCATGCAAATGGCTCGTCAGAAGTGAGGTCTGTGTGGCCTACAGGAAACCAGTCAAAACCTGGAATTCAGTAAGGAAGATGGTTTCATGCAGAAGCCAGACTGCCTAGTGCTGGTATTTGGTACTACAAGTTTCATGCTAATTTTGAATGTTTCTCTTGTTCTATGTGAATCATTTACAGAGATATTAGCCAACATTGAAACTTCCTTCTCTGTTAACCCTCCAGTTGTCTGTAAAGCTTCAACTCTGGATGTTTTCCTGGTGTGAGGGTGAATTGTCACTCGCTCTCAGCACCTTGTGAGGTGGAAATAGGTTTTGGTTCTGGTCCCCAGTCAGCCAACCAAAATCTCACATCTGATGTGAACCATTTGCACGGATAAATCTCACTGTCTCCTGGCCACTGTGAGCCACCAACGCTCATTCAGAAAGGCATTTCACTACATTCAACTTGCACACTCCCCTCACACATTAACAAATCTTTTTTTACCATTATTAACATATGCTCTCAGCCAGCTTCTCTTAATTTTGGTTTCATGAACTACATTATAAGGGAACTATGTTATATGCTTTAGAAATGTTTGTTTGTTTATAGACCAAGATTAAATTTCAAATTAAAATACAATGAAAAGAATTACTAATGTACTCTCTTAACTTCAATATACAGTAATTTACACAAACTAATGTGCAGCATTCTATACAGCAAAAGCATATGACAATCTACAAGCATGACATTCAAACAAAGTGCCTAGTAATTACACATTATAAATGTGCCACCACATGGTGGTGGAGGATGCATGACTGACCCTGTGAGGTGTACGCATACTGCTGATGAGAGACACGTGACACTTGGGAGAAGTGGCCCCCTTGACCTGTGTGATGTTGGGCTACCTGGTGGTGATGGCTAACCATATGACCCATCTGCTGTCCGTAGTGAGAACCACCCACATGGTGAGGCATGCCGGGCTGGTGTGGCCCACTCACCCACGTCTGCTCCGCATACCTGGCCCGACTGGGTGCTACAGGGGGCCGAGTCATTACCAGTGGTGGAGCTGTTCTAGGCAGTGGGGGTAAGTCTGCAGAGAAGCCACCGACTCAACACGCAGCCACATCGTAAAGTGTGAACAACAGGCACATAACAAATATACACATCACAAACTAGCTAAGCCATAAAGATAAGCATAACAAGGCACAATAAAGGTTTACATAGATGACATTTTAAAAAATAGTCTAAGAGCATTTTATAGAAGTAAAAATATTTTCTACTCAAGACATTCCAATATGCAGGCAAAATTGAAACTTCCATTCATTTCCTTCTTAGATTTTAGATTGTCGAGAACAGCCGAGCAACACTGCTTATATTATCTGCTGAAGATTCTTCAACTTTGTGACCCTTCAACAATTCAATAAATTCTATCAACTTTAATATTTTTATTCTTTTGACCTCAGCATTGTCACTGTTTATACCTGACATCTTCCTTGGTGCACAAGAAAAAATATTCAATTTTTTTTTCAAATACTAGTATTGTTAGAATGCATTCCCTGATCACGGAGAAAAACTTCTTTAAGCGAGTTACTTTGACCGTAGTGAAGCCGAGAAGTATAACGAGTCATGAACGTTCACCTGTTGGCAGTAGCCCCAACCCTGACTGTCTCTCCCTCCCACTGTGATCATCATAAACAGCATTGTGTTCACCGATATCTGAACCTAGTACATTGCCTCTGACAGTTAGGATTTTCTATGATACTACTTTTGCAAAATAATTGCAGATATTTATATATTTCATCATTATTAAGTGGTGCTTTGTAGTGCTGGGAGCTAGTACAATGTACTACTGATGGTAACAATCAATAATGAGGTCCTCACCCCCAGGAAGGGAGTGCCCATAATGTTTTTTTCCAAAATGCCATCTGTTTACTGGAGGCCTGAAGAAGCAATTGTGAGCCCTGTGTATGCACGGGACTTTTTAATTTTTATGTGGTACTTTAAATCACCCCTCATTGACTTCAGCATTTGGCTCAGATATGGCACAATTGTACCATTTAGACACTTGAATTTGAGGGGGTTAAACTCCTACAAAACTTACGTGATCCATTAGATATGAATGTAAGATCAAATTAATTTAACATTTTTGTTCTGAAAGCAAGACAACTATTGCAATTCAACTACTTTCATAAGTTTTATTTACACCCGGCACCAATCGTAATTAAGACAGCCTTCACAGGTATCATTTTTTAATGAAGTCCGACTATTCCAAGGTCACCGGGAGCGTACTCCCCACCCCTCTCCACTGTCATGACTGCTGACTGGTGTCACTTCCCACTCTAGAATAATACATTGCATTTTGACAAATCCCCAGAGGCCCAAAAATTGTGTACTGTACTAAAATTCATAGGGGCTCGCAAAATTTATGTGATTCCTGTTTTCAGGTTAGGTTTGGGTATTTTAGGACTGTATATCAGTTTAGTGACATGAGTGCTCAAGAGGACAGCCTACACTGTCATATACCCTTCAGAATCCATTGTGAATTATATATAATGACATCCATACAATGATAACGGGTGTGTATTACACTAATACATGGAACTATCCTAGTCTGACAGACTAATTAGTACATAGGGTGCAACAGGAATGGCTCATTCTCTCTATTCTAACCACGTGGTTTTTAATGTGCGATGGGCGAAACGAGCTTATCTCTAGAGGAAACGTTAACAATTCCAACCAGTAACATTTTAACAAATGTTGAAAATGTTAATTTTAAAATTTCATGTTAGTAGTGCCAGGGTTTAACCCTTAAAGTGCGCATCACATCATATGACGTGCTAGGCGTTTTACCAGTCAACTGCTCTTCACGTCATATGATGTGTTGGAGTACTACGCAAGATTTAAACGGCCCGCGGATACACGGGGTTCACCACACCTTCATCAGGGCTCTTGTAAACAGACGCCATTTTTAAAAAAAATCGTGGGCCAAACTCCCGGGTGTTAGGGGCCTCAGTATCGCGTAAGCTACCAAGCCTGACGCACGCAGCATGAGCTCACAGCACTGCTGTTCAGCTTGTGACCACAGCATCGCCTAAAAATGCCAAAATATACTTGTTCATGCTATTATGTAGCGATGATATTATTACAGAGGACCCCTGACTGTGATAAAAGTGACCAGGGTTCTGATAATAGCAGGATTGCGATGATATTTAGCGCTGTGCGCCATGGAGGGAGGAGTAATGCTGTGGGAGGGAGGGTGGTGGCGATGTTTTCTGACTGTGTGTGGCCACCTTTTATTGACTGCACTCAGCATACCAGCTTAGTGGTTCGCTATAGTGAACACAAATGTAGATACTTATATATAACGTGTGTATAGAGGGTATAAACAGCAAGAGAAGGTTTGGAGCCGCCATTTTGGTGAGGGCGGTGGCGTCGTCTGCACGACGCCACCGTGCAGACGACGGTGTTGTTTACTGGATACCACGATCGTCTTTGGGCACCATACCAGTTTATTTGTACAAGTATGGTGAATAAAACAGGTAGATATTTATTTATAATGTGTGTATATAGCGTAATAATGTCACACACAGTATTGTTGGAGGAGAAATATTAGTGTGTGTGGCCTTGAGGGAGGCAGCCATCAGCTGACTGTGTTAGGTCCTATGTCTTTGTGCATTTACTCACCATACAAGCTTAGATGTACAGTTATGGTGAACAAAACATGTAGATACTTATATATACCATCTGTATATAGTGAATTATAGCAAAAACAGTATTGTGGGAGGAGAATGTGGGCGAGTCAGATGACTGGAGGGAGGGCGGGAGTGGCTGGCTGGTACACGGCGGTCACTCCTCGTTACTTTTGACTCATAATAGCTACTTAGTGGTTCGTTATAGTGAACAAAACATGCAGATACTTATATATAACCTGTGCTTATAGTGTAATAACCGACAAAGTATTTGTTCACTGATTGATGAACATAACTGAATCAACAATATGCACACCATATTTTTGAGTACAGCAATGATTCACTCATTTTATTATATAAATATATCAAACTACACACTATTGAATAATATTACAGCAAAAAAACTATGAAACATCAATCAGAGACATTGAAATAATTAGGTAATTATCTCTTTGTGGCAACTCTGGCCTGACAGCTGGCGAGCAACAGACCGCCTGGGACGCATGCTGAGTCAGCGCCTATAATTTGCCAGACTTCCCCGCCCTATAGCGGGCAATATATGGCACTTACGATTTTTTTATTATTTTTCCCGTGATCAGTGAACACAAATTAACAGGTTAGGAAGAAAAAATAATTTTTTTTTTTTTCAAAATGACATGCGCCTGTGCGGATAGCAGGATATTAGACCCCGAGCATGTTAAGGGTTAATGTATTTTCGCTGTAAACTATACTCCAAGTCAGATATTCATCAAGCGCAAGACAGTGTGTCAAATGACAAAATGGCAAATTATTATTAACAAGAAAATGTGTTGGAAGTCTATAATCTGTGTGTGAAGACAATAAAAGAAGGGAACACATTGCCGACAGAAAACTAATTTTTATTGGAGCATTCAGGCTAAACTGTGTCTTATCAACATCAATAAATCTATATTACATGCTGGAAACAACCATCAAGCTTTGAACACATTGTAATCGTAAGTATCTATACTTGTGACATAACAGTAAAGCAAACACCAACAATCTACAGAGACTATTATTTGTGGTTCATGCGTTAATCAATAATATGGCCCACATTAGCTACACATATTTGCATCACTTTGTACAATGAACGTAACTCGTTACACAAAAATAACCTGTGCATTCAACAAATATAGTAAAATATCTTAGACCATAATGTGTTGGGAAATAATCCCTGGAGAGAGAAGAAAGAAAAAAGAAAAAGAAAAAAAAAAGGAAATTCCAAGATCAAATGATTTGTTTTAAAGTCATTGGCATGATGGTGATAATTAAAATTAATTAAATTAATTTAAAATAGTATTTTTGTCCAATAAAAGAAGACTTTAGTTTTAAAAACATTGTCTCCAGGCCATAAATATCAGGATGAATGCCAAAACTTTCATGTAATAAACCTTAAGAGTAATTGGCCTTATATACAGGCAGCAAACAAAGACTTTCACCACTTTACAAAAACTGTAAAGTGGTGACAGTTTTCAAGAAAGGAATGTTTGTGGTATGTGTCAGGTTTATGAGAGATACCGTTTGCAGACAGAAAATGAAATGAATTTAAAAATTATAAAACCAGGAGAATGTTTTGACCATTTAATGAAAAAAAAAGTGGTAGGGACAATGAATGATTTTTCACACCAATTTTCAAGGTGCTTGTGTGTGAAATGCAAATTCAAATGATTAACCTTGTGGTGATGTACATAGGTGTACACCAGGGTAGTGTGATACTATTTTGGTGGTTCAATATACTGTACTGTATATATGATTTAAGTACATATACAGTCAGTCATCAATTTGTGAAGGTATCTCATCTCTCTAAAATCAGCATTTAGCCTTAAATCACGCAGATTTAAGGCTATACGAGCAAATTAGTGGAATGAAACCTCCCATACAATTAAAATGAACCAGCTAGGTGTAGCTAGGAGGCAGAACTTAAAAAGTTGCTAGCTAGATCTCACACCTGTCCACAGGTGACAGGCCTGGTGATGCTTTGTAAAAGTCTGTTTCTCTGGGAGAACCCCTTGTGGCTCCCTGAAGCTATCTCGCAGAGATGCCTCACAACTGCTAGGTCACATTACATGACCTGCGAAGTTCAATTTGACCTGCCAAGAACCCGAGCCAAAACGTGGTTCCCCTCACAGAGGTGCAAAGAGTAGGTGACACTTCACCATCCCACGGGAAAAGCACCCAGAACGTCAGCGAACCCATACAAAACCACAGTTGGGTTCAAAGAGACCAAGGCCTCAAAATTGCCAAACAGAACTTCAAGTCTTCTCTAGCCCTCCATTATATTATAATTATGACCGTAATTATGTGTAATTATATACATAATTACGGTCACCCACTGTAGGGCTCCTGTAGGGAGCCGGTCGGCCGAGCGGACAGCACGCTGGACTTGTGATCCTGTGGTCCTGGGTTCGATCCCAGGCGCCGGCGAGAAACAATGGGCAGAGTTTCTTTCACCCTATGCCCCTGTTACCTAGCAGTAAAATAGGTACCTAGGTGTTAGTCAGCTGTCACGGGCTGCTTCCTAGGGGGTGGAGGCCTGGTCGAGGACCGGGCCGCGAGGACACTAAAGCCCCGAAATCACCTCAATATATATATATAACCTCCTGGGTCGTCAACCTGTCACACGGGTTCTGCTGCTTCCAAGCTAAGTGCTGACCATCTTTGCACTTTGTCCTATGGGTACCATCTGCTTGCTGCTGTTCTACATTTTACATTGCTTCACAAGTGTGTTTTTGTCTGTTTTTTGTTGTGTGGACCTGGCTCATAGAGGTACTTTGAGCTCTATGTGGTCAGGGGCCTGACAGCTGAATGGACAGCGCTCTGGATTCGCAGTCCTGAGGTTCCGGGTTTGATCCCCGGTGGAGGCGGAAACAAATGGGTAGAGTTTCTTTCACCCTGATGCCCCTGTTACCTAGCAGTATATAGGTATCTGGGAGTTAGACAGCTGCTACGGGCTGCTTCCTGGGGGTGTGTAACAAAAGGAGGCCTGGTCGAGGACCGGGCCGCGGGGACGTTAAGCCCCGAAATCATCTCAAGACGACCTCAAGGACTACCTTCCCTATGATCTCTGTCAACTCAGAATCGGCACCTTCCTGTCTAGGTGACTGTTCCCCAATCATGAGGCCCCTCTCAGCGGATGTATTTCAGCTGGACTGGTCGTGGTAGGGTATTTCTTTATCCATTTCCCCAATTCAACTGTTGCTATGAGTCCTGGTGAGGATTTGGTCCTACCAGGGTAAGGAGGTCCTTTTGACTTCTTGGTAATTGGCTCAGCCTTTGTTTCAGGTGCTGTTTGCATGGTATCTAAACCCAGGCATGTTTCCATAGTTCTGCCTCTTTAAAAGATTTGTCCAGTGACAGAACCTTGATTGATTGAACTTCTTGGCTCTTCATACAGTATGCGTCTCTGACATCTGGAGAAGAGCACGCAGCTTTCCAGAGAGGCAGGATTTTGGTTCTGTTGGCCCAGGTGGGCATTATGTTCATTTGCAGACATTTTCTTTTTTGGCGAAGAATGAGTGAGAGCTTCCAGCGGGTTCCTTTGATTGCTGATGCTTGGTTAGTTTCAGCCAGGGGGGGGGGGGTCCATCACATGCAGTGCTCAGCGGCAGCTCTTCACCGCCACCTTCATGCCACTAATTCTTCCTTGGTGGACATTTTGTGGGTTGATCCTTCTTCATTGGTTCCCCTGTTCCAAGGCTCGTGTTTCTCAAGCATTTGTGGAGACATTTCTTCAAGGGTCATTAAGTCGTTATTTCAAGGGTCATACTACATCATGGGCCTCATGCCCATGATGTAGTATGTTGCTCTTGCAGCATATTTTGCTAACATTTCCTGGACTGATAATTGCATGCAGGGGTCTTGGCAAGCCAAGTGTTTAGTTAATATTCCTGGGCCTTGTCATACCTGTATTGCCTTGGGTCATCTCTCTCAACCAGTTGTTTCATCATCATCTTCAATACCTACAGTCTCTCCTCTTCTAAAGTCCCTTGTCTTTCTTCTCACATGGATAGTTAGTTTCAGGGAACCACAAGGAGGCTCCCCCAGAAAACCTGTGTTGAATATAATGAAATGCCTCTTTCTGGATGAGCCCCAGTAGCTCCTCAATTCCCTCCCCATCCCTTTTGAGGTTCATTGGTTGGTGTGCAATTCCTTACATCTGCACAATTAACAAAAAGAGCCAGGAGAGACATGGAGCTCTGCCTTCCCCCTACTGGTGGAGGGGTTACTGGCAAAGAGCTCACGCTAGTTTTGAGATTCTATTGTTTGTTTACACTGTGACTGTTTTGAGGCTTTGGCGTTTCAACCCAGCAATGAGTGGGTTGTATTGATGCGATGCTTTTCTGGACGTTTTCCTGGTGGGGTGATAGTGTCATCCGCTTTCTGTGCCTCTGAAGGGAAGGGGGGGGGGGGGCAGGGCCAGGTTCTAACTTAGGTCTCCATTAGGCCAAATAGAACTCAATGGCTGATATGACCTAGTAGTTGGGAGCCATCTCAGGGAGATTAACATCAGGGAGCCACCGGGGCTCATCCAGAAAAGACGCTTCATGACAACGAACGCTGGTTTTTTCCAGATGTAGCTGCAAATTACACATATTTGTGGAATGCATAGATCATTTTTGGAGATCTTTTCCCATTACATATATTTATCTAAATTACACGAGTAAAGAGTATGTTGTTGGATGCAGTTGATGATCATCAACAAAGCCAGATACACTAGTGTAAAACATTAACCAACTGTAACTTACCATCTCCATTCATATTTTCTGATGAATCTCGTCGATGACCATTTGGTCTGTCTGTCGGGTAATTCTGGTAGGCATTTTCTGACGATACCTCTGTTTTAAAAAATTAAGAATGTTTACATTTTGTTATATAGAAACTGATGTTTGACATTTATATACTAGATTATTGCCAAAGTCTTACAAGATTCTCATTTACAGGACTGATTGCTAGGCCATAAGGTCACAAGCACACATTTTTGGTGGATTATGTACCCATCTGAGTGAAAATCAAGAGATTTGATTTCATACAGTATTATCTACTCTTAACAGGGATCAAGTTTAGGGTTTATGCCAATTCAATAAAATTTAGTTGCAGAGAAGCACCCTATGGGCAATGCTGCTCATAAATTGAGTTAACAGGGTGGCTGATCACCTTGACTATGGTCAAGGCCGAGCCTGGCCCCAGGCCGGGTTCACGGAGTAAAAACTCCTGAAATCCTCTCCAGGTAAGGACCCGATATATAATGGTTTGGACCACTGACTGACTTGTTCACCCTTTACATACAAAGGGGCTACATAAGTTTCGGTTGTAATACAACCAGTAAAATAAACAAAGGTATCAACTACATTTGTATCTACAGATAAACAGCTAGAACTAAACCAACTTATCTGAAATATGTCTTAAATGGATACTGTTAGAAATCAAATAATATAATAAAGGCCACTTCAAGACAAGCAAAAATACAAAGGCATCATCTGAAAAATACTATAAACGCATTATTTCAAGTACTGGCCAAAACAAACATTAAGTATAACTGCTACAGAAAATACATTTTAACACGGGTACACCAGTCATCGACTTCTCTCACACGTTCCCACTGCAAAAGAACTTCTGTGGGCAACTTTTTCAAAATAGTGATTTCTTGGGCTATTACTGTTTTCCAATTACTTTACCCTGTGTAAATGGGATTCTTTCACTGGTATAATTTAATCTGCATTTTGATATTGCTTTAGCTCCTTGACTCATTAATGCATGTTCTCTCCACACATGCTGGTGTGTAACTAACTGTGGCACAATCACAGTGTGTGTCTGTCAGACCAACCTGCAGGATCTATGGCCTAGTGCTTTAAGCACACCTTCAACATTTATTAATTCAAGATATTTTAAATGGCTGGGAAACTCTGTATAATAAACCATCTCTTCGAGGAAGAGAAGTTGCCAGAGGAAGAACACCACCATTTATGTAAAGACATAGAAAGGATGATGCCTCAATTTAGAGAGGTTAATTATGCCAAGAAACTAAATGGTCAGGTCTACTTCTCAGTAAATTCAGTGTAAATAATTGCATCTCATTTCACAATACAAACAAATTTACATTACCAATAATGACTTAATGATTGCTGAAACCTTTAACTGTTCTTCTTTCACACTTACCAGCATACATTGTATAAAAGTACATTATCATGATACTCAATGGGTCGTGCATAACTAACCATAAGAAGGCACAACAGAGATACGGTTTTGATAGATAGGGCCTTCATCTCCCAATGATGAGCGTGAAGAACGATTGCTACCTGTACTTCCCCGAGGTGGAACAGGTGGTTTACTCTTGTCCTGCATCTGTAATAAACACTTTACATAAATCATATTTGCTAAGGTGCTAAGATTTGTAAATATTTTTCAATTGCATTAAAGCAGACGTAGTAGTGATATTTGTACATCCCCTTTAACCCTCAAACTGTGCAAAAGTCATATGATGTGTGACCTTGAAGGGGGTATAATTCAAAACATATTCTAATTATGTAAAAATTACTTAAAAATGTTAAACAAATCTCCAACTTATTGGCTTCAGCTTCGTGAAACTTTCATCAAAATATTTTCAGAAATTGATTTTAGACGAATATTTAGAAAAAAGTTTTGCTGATAAGAAGAACAGCGCCTATTAACTGGAACTGAAGGATAATGCAATAATAAGGAGATGCAAGCACCTGTCTGATGCACAAAGAAGAATAGTAGTAAGAAGTGTCCACAAAGTGGATGTGTAGCTGATGCCTTTACAGCATTGGTGAGTAATACATAATAACACAAATAATATTGAGTAATTATATTATTATGCTCTATTTTGTTATATATCATATAAATACATTGCCCAATATTATTACTAGTTAATTTCAACAATGTCCAATAAATTTTTTTAAGAGGATTTTTTTTTTTTTTTTTAGGTTTCTAGGTTTTTTCCTCCTTTGTTTATTATTTGAATTTGTTTTAACCTTTACATCCTGGAGAATGCATACTCGTCCATAACTATGTGAAGCCAGAATTAAATTGGTCAACAAATAAATCTGTTACAACTCTCAGAACTTGGGACTTTGAATTTTTTGGGGGGATGATTTTTTTTTTACAGATTTCAAACTATTTTCCTTGTTTCTTTAGGTTGTTTTGATGATTAAGGACCAGATTATGTTTTTTCTACTTGTATAAAGTATACTCTAAATATATTCCCTATAGCATTATAATTATTATAATTAGCCCTATATTTTGTTTTTGGGGGGTTATTTTTTCTCCACTTCATTTCTACACACATTAACCTACAACTTTCACATACTTGAGTACGAATGCCAAACAATGTTTATTACAACATGCAAGTAAATTCATGAATTAGAACTGCCTTATTCATTGTCGATAACTTCAACTTCAATTATATCTATAACTAGAATTTCAACTTACTTCTGTATCCAAAAATCTAGTTTGACCGATTCTCACCATTTTCACATATAGTGTACTCAGCAGTGTTTTACAATCCCTATAGAATTGATTTTTCATAAACTCTAAACCTTTGGAGTTATAAATTTTTGTTGTCTAAATTTGTGCATATTTCATATGCCATATTGACTTTTTTTTACAGTAAACTATACTGAAAACCTATATTCTAAATATATGAAGATGAAGATCATATGCTATTCTGAGAGCATAACACCACCAAATGAACAGTTTGTGATATTTTTTATATTTTTGCAGCCGATTTCAAAATCTGAAGTTTTCAATATTCAACGTTATAAAAAAAAATTATTTTCTTGATTTTAAAGTTACACTGGTATCATTTAGACAAAGTTGGAGCTAGTCATCTACATCATATCCAGACATTTAAGACCAGGATGGCTAAATAACCTGAATTATCCAAGTAACAGGTAGGTTACTACTACTAAAATATCAAAGAAAAAAAAAATCACTGACATTTCAATATATTTGTGATTTGCAGTAGTATTCTTGCAATAAGCCATTTTTTTTTTTACTTAATTTGTGCAATAAAGTAGTTTTATTATGTTAATGGAGGCCAAACATGTACAATACAGATGGCATCCATCAAGTGGAACTGGTTTAACAGCAGAGCCATTACAACTCACCACATACCAGAAACAAGAAGAGCCAGGAGAGACATGGAGCTCTGTCAGTAAGTCAGAGTCTTAGTCAGTAAGGCTAAATTGTGTCTAGATGTGACAAATGACTAATTTATATTGTACACGGTACAAATTGTAAATCCCCAGCATAAAATTACCTGAAACAATGGTGCAAGAGATAAAAATAACCTAATACATGCTCAGCTTACTCACATGCTCCAGATTGGCATACAGGGGATTGTCAAGGGCCTGAGAATGTGGCCTGGTTGGATCTAAACCACCTCCTGCCCCCTGCGGATGGCAGCTGACAGCACTGCGGTGATGGACTTCAGGAGTAGAGTGACCCGATGAGTTGTCCGAGTCACGGGAAGGAACTGCCACCATGTCGCTGCCCACCTCCCCTTCCTGTCACATGCAACATTCCAACATGACACAAACCCAGGACATGTACAAGCACAGACTTGGTCACAAGACACCAGGTGTTTCAAATCAAAGACCATGGATTTTAATAATTTAAATAAAGTGCAGGTGAGCATTTGGCATAACATATTTGAAGCATCAATTTGAGAAAACAAAATTGATTGCAACTACTGTACTAGTGCAAAACATTTAGGGTATAAATATGTCCAGCAGTAATACCAACAGGGATCAATGGACCCTTTGACAATGACACCACAAAGAGGGATAGCACAAACACATCTACCTACTGAAGAGAAGCAAGTAATTCAATCATTCAATGCCATTATCAAAATGACAATTGGCAACCAACAGGAATGCTTTTAGATGTTAGTGAGGATATGGATATATGAGAATGCTGTAAGACATTAGTAGGGATGTGGATATGCAATAATACTAAGGTGTTAGTGAAGATTTTAATGATAATGCTAATGGAAACAAGACGGTAAACTCGCTTGGGGGGGAAAAAATGGCTGGGAAGGCGCGGGATAAAATGAACATTTTCGAAGTTGAGAAAATTGTCCAGAATGTTTAATGATTTGGTAAACTACTTTAATGTCAAAATTAAAAATAAATTAAGTAATTTATATTATACATACCCAGTAATAGGTACTGTACATGACTTTTCTCCATTCTGAATAATGAATTGAATACATTAAATATAATAAATAATGAAAAATTATAATTATTATTATTACTACATATTATAAGGTTCTAAAGTTATGCAAAATTAAGATAATATCAACGATTTAATCTAGTTTCTTTGAACTGTAAAAAATAATGATTTCAAATACGTTCAAAAAAAATATAAAACTGATCCTTTAAAGTTGATCATACATTACTGACAGACTTAAATCGGCTATATAAAATTGGACGCACTATTCTCTATAAACATATTTACAAAATAAGAGGACAACAAGATTTTTCTATTTATATATATGTATAATTACTGGTCAATCAAAAACATGGAGGAATCATTTAAGCTTCAGTTTAAATTACACAAGCAATTCTTTTAGTCATAATCAAGTCAAGGGAAAGGTTGAGGGGGTCATTAGGAAGAACACAAAGCAGTCTTGCACAAGGGGTTACTCCTGGAAAAAATAAAAAATAAAAAAATTAAATAGAATGCCTGAATGAATTACTCATTAATTGAAAAATTCAGGGGTCCAAATTTCAAGGGTGTAAAAACGGCAAGAGCACGATGTAAAATTATTCACGAAAAAATCCTTAAATATGATTAAGACAAAAGTATAAGAAGTAAATGAATATGAAGTGTGCTTAGTTTTACAAATGTTCCAATGATGTGTTTAATCCTTCTCGGATAGCCGTCATTTATTTAGAGGAAAAGAATATCTGATTATCTGTGATGAATATTAAGAAAGATTATCTGTGATGAATATTAAGAAACGATGCAAAAGCCTTCACCTATCCCTTTTAATGGTGCTTATTCTTGAAAAAATTAAGTGGGGAAAAGTTAATAAGACTGACAGACATACATTCCCAAAGTACAAAATAGTTCTCCCACATTCCTGTAATGGGTGTAGCAGCCACATTGTAAATACAAGAAATTACAGTGATCAAATTTGCCTCTACCACAAAAGACCAAATTAACACTTTTAAAGATAAAAATAAACATGAAAGGAGAGATTATCAGGTCAATGATATATTTGTGCAAAGCAAGAAATTTCATGCAAATGTAGAACACCATCAGCCACTACAGTCTACTTCACACTGACTGTATAAGTCAACCCTTAACTACAATTAAGAACCAACAACATGAAGTACTACACTAATAAAGTGGGCTAAAGAAAACCTTACACCACTTCACTGAAAATGCACTTATTTCAACACTGGAAAGTAGTCAGATTACAAGTTTGCTGAAGTGTATACAACACACGTTGAAACAATCAAATTATTTAAGCTTTTGGTTTAACTTCGTGAGATTTGAAAAAAATACCATTAGTTCTTTAACCCACAGGAAGGTGAATGTATCTTACAAACCTTATGGTTGTCATATGACATGAGCTGCATTGATGGTGGCAGCTGGGCATGGAATCCCAATTTGGTGACCCATTCCTCAAGATTAACTCCAGACTCGGCAACAAAGAGACTCTGCATTATCCCGAGTGATCACTCTGTTAACAAGTAGAGTTCAACATTATTGAGGATTTGTGTGCTCCTTATTTGCAGAGACTGACATTTGCTAGTTATTAAAGAAACAAATAATTTATATTAAACACTTGAGTTCTGATGATGCTAAAACGTGTCATCTGGACTCCTACAGTAAAAATTCTGATGATACTAAAATGTGTCATCTGACATTCATAAACATTGGTTTATTCATCGCTGTTGTGCATAATGCATAAGCTATTATAAACATACTTTTTGCCTTCTGATTTCTAGGAAATTTATTTGCAAACATTTGGGTATAAAACTTTTAGTTATAACTCGACAAATAAATTTGTTTACAATACTTTTACATTTTCTAAGTAACATTTTTCCAAGTTTTCTAATTTTTATATTGCAGAGCGGCCCACGAGCGGCTTGGGGAGCCCAGAATATTTATGACTGGTAACTGGCCGAGCGGCTGAATCACCAAATGTTAATAAAGATGATTAGCTTTGTGTCAGTACAGTATTTAATTCTGTTATACGCCTAAAATAAATAAAATAAAGTTGTATATCATAAGAAAATAATAGAGGAAATTTTCAGTAGGCCTGCTAGACCATATAAAGCTGGTCCAAATTTATATCCACCCAAACCTATTCATACATGCTTCATATCTAACCTACCTGCCTGCCTGACTACCTCTTGTTGATTTTGAGGATCAATGTCCCTGCATCCCAGTCTTAACCAGACCTCCTGGTCGCTGGTCTGATCAACCAGGATGTTTGATGTGGCTGCTAGCAGCCTGATGCATGACTCACAGTCTGGTTGATACAGTATCCTTTGAAGATGCTTGTCGAGTTCACTTTAGCACACTGCAACAGGTCAGCTAACAATGCCCTGTATGCGTAGGGGAAGACTTGAAAAGACTTGAGCATTTGATGTTGATCAAATTCTCTCTCAAGTGCGCCTATTGCACCTCTGCTTTTCAGTGGGACTATTTTGCACATCCTGCCATGCCTTCTGGTCTCATATGGTATTTCTTTGTGCTGATTTGGAACCTGTCCTCCTAATATTTTCCATGTTTAAATTATTATGCATTTCTCCAACATACTTTCAAAGGAATACAGATTTAACCTTTTTTAGATCTCAATAATTTACAAACATGTTTTATCGAGTGGCTTCTAGCATTTAAATATCTTTGCATGCTCTCCAGGTCAGAAACATTTCCAGCTTTGGCTGGGACAGTTAGTGTGCAACAATATTCCACTCTAGAGAGCACTAATGTCTTTAAAAGTATCATTGGTCTGGCATCTCTTGCTTGGAAGGTTCTTGTTATTCAACCTGTCATTTTTCTAGCAGTTATGACAGCCACTTTGTTGTGTGCTTTAAAAGTAAAATTTTCTGACATTATTACTCCAAAGTCATTGCGAGTAATAATTACATGGCTTTTGCTTTCAATAGTGTGGTTTGACAGTTTTATTATATTTTGTTTCTCCTTTGGTGTTTTAGTTTTTTAACTGGAACTTACCCTCATAAGCATGCTTGAAATAATTCACTGATTCTGTGTGTACTGTATTATGTTACCCAATTATATATATCATAGATATATATAAGTCTCCGTGGTGTAGTGGCAAGACACTCGCCTGGCGTTCCGCGAGCGCTATGTCATGGGTTCGTATCCTGGCCGGGGAGGATTTACTGGGCGCAATTCCTTAACTGTAGCCTCTGTTTAACGCAACAGTAAAATGTGTACTTGGATGAAAAAACGATTCTTCGCGGCAAGGGATCGTATTCCAGGGACCTGCCCGAAACGCTACGCGTACTAGTGGCTGTACAAGAATGTAACAACTCTTGTATATATCTCAAAAAAAAAAAAAAAAAAGATCATCACCCTTATTTCCAAACTAATATTTACCCAGGTCTTTCCTGAATTTAAAGTTATCTAATTTATATCCATTGTTTTGTGTTGTATGCTATGTTGATATATTTAAAATCTTATTTATATCCCCCTTTTGTTATACCCCTTTATCCAGTTATATAAAGGAACACAAGCAATTGTTTCAAGATGCTTAGATGGACCAAACAATGGCAGAGTGCTTGTGGCTGCCTACCTAGTGCTATGAACATCATGAACAGCAGTGTGTTCATCAATATCTGAACATTGTACACAGTCTATCACAGTCAGGCTCTTCTATAAAACTATCACAAAATAATAGCAATTACATATATATTTCATAATTTTTAAGCGATGTTGTGGTCACAAGCTGAACAGTGCTGCTGCTAGTTCATTCTGCATGCACCAACCATGGTTGCTTACTCAGTACCAGGGTCTTCACACACACAAAATGCCATGATTAAAAAAAAATCAAGCCCTGAGAAAGCCAATGTGAACTCTGTGTAGTTGTGGGACTTTGAAATTTTGTTCAATATTCAGAAAGATTATATGATATGCACCCTCCAGTCAATAAGGCCAAAATCATATATATATATGATTTATGCCACAGAAAGGTTAAACTGCTTGCCACTCTTCCATCACACAACTGTACAAATTAAACTGGTCCCATTATTCAGCAAAATTTAACAAATTAAAATGTCTCGATGTTACTGCCGTCAACAAAAATATTTTTCCAAATAAATTTTAACATCCTTCACACATTCAATTAAAATAACTACCTGAAAACATGTTTCTTTTTGGTATAGTCATCAGCTATCTCAATCTTCGCTTGATGAATGGAAATTGGGGGAGAGGCAGCCTTCTGGTCATAGAAATCATCATCGTCCTTGAAGAAGCACAACAACTGACCACACAGTACTGCAAAATAAAGGAACAAGAAATGCATGAAGATTACATTACATCAGCAAATGCTTCTATGATGAATGGATGTAGGCATATTAATATTTTGTTATATTGTACTATGGCACAAGCAAGCACACATACATAGCCCCTGGGATTACTGTTGTGCAAAAATCTTTGACTTTTGTAAAAATAGAGTTGCGTTCCAGAGACCTTCAAAATACATACCTATTCGAGCAAATATATAATGCTATTTCACTTTCCAGCCACAAGTATGATGTGTAATGCCCCAGAATGTGAAAGACAATGTATAATGATGCAAGAAAATAATCCCAAAAGTTTGTGAAAGACTATATTGTGTGGGGGGAGTCCAGCAATGTAAGTGTAAACACCTTAGTATAGTTACAGGATGCGAGCTACGCTCGTAGTGTCCCATCTCCCTAGTACAGTGGAACCTTGAGTGACGAGCAGCTCCAGTTACGAGCATTTAGGGTAATGAGCAAGCCACTCGCAGAAAATATGTCTCGACTGACGAGCTTTCCCTCGATTAACGAGAGTTCCCGCTGGTTCTCGGACACCGACAACGACAGTTTTTTTGTTCTTTCACAAGACGAGTTTTCCACACGACGAGCTCGGTGCCTGAATGGATTAAACTCGTTTATTGAGGCACCACTGTACTCTGTCATATGACACTTTGAAACTACTTACAGTTTTGGCCTCCACTGCTTTCTTATTTAACTTGTCACAAATATCTACTACTGTTTACAAAAGTGAACTTTTCTTGTGTTTTCTCTAACATTGTTTTCATAGTTTGAATGCATGTCCTCTTGTTCTTAAAGTTGCATTTCTTAAAAAATGTGTGGAGCAACCCAACACACAGCTAACAACGAGATAGAAATTACGTTCATCCTACACAAGTGTCAAAGTAACACAGTTTGTAGATGTGGTGCCTTTGGAGCTGGTTGGTTTATAGTGAATCCTTCCTAGTCAAAAATGTGACTTGGAGGGTGCTTTTTACACCGAGTTGTTGTAAATTGGGGACCCCATTAATGTTTATGCTTACATTTTTAAGACACTTATCTATATAATGTGTGTAAGCAAACACATTTTCTCTGGTGTAATTGCAGGGACCCAAAGTCTCAGAGAAGAGAATAAAAGGAATTCAAAGAAGACCTTGCAGATTCACTCTGAACTCTGAGAATTATTTCTACCACCACTAATTTTGTTTTATTTTATACAATGTTATTTATTGATTTGTTTTTAATTTTATTTATTTTATTACACTTACAGTTTACAGGAAACATACATGTATTACGCATACAAGGAGTCACAATAACGTGGCTGAAATATGTTGACCAGACCACACACTAGAAAGCGAAGGGACGACGACGTTTCGGGCCGTCCTGGACCATTCTCACAATCGACTTGAGAATGGTCCAGAACGGACCAAAACGTCGTCGTCCCTTCACCTTCTAGTGTGTGGTTCGGTCAACACATGTATTACAATCACTATTCAAAATTCTCGTCCAACTCTGCAGACGTGGAGTGCATGCACAAGATACATCACGCATTTCCTCTGGATTGCAACATTAAATCACTGGAACAGGAAACTGGCTGCTCTTGGGTGTCTGGTTTGCTTAATGAGTTCCTCACCCACCACCTCTAGGAACTTAATGTACACTTACCCCAGGTGCCAAGGGTCTCAGGAACTTTTTGGCACAAACTTTTAACTTTTTTTTAACATGAACAAGACTCTCAACGCCTGAAAGTGAATTTCAATAATAATAATAATGTGAATTTCAACTAAAAATACTAACCTGTGTAAAAGATTTTCCACGATCTGATTGTTGCCTTTTTACCGCCACTCTGTAGTTCCTGCTTACGCTCAAGATAACCTTGTATTTCTACTGGTGGCAAATTGGCCATATTTTCCATACGCTTGTGTTTGCGGAAACTTTGTGTTCTCCGTCGGGTGGTGAAGCTGGGAGTTCGTTTGGCTTTCTTCAGGTCGACTTTCATACTCTCGGCTCTCTTGAGATCTAATTAAGAGTAATATAAAAATAACCTTAATGCAGTTTAAAAACAGTATGAATTAACTTTTACTTATTTCAGTCGCTAATTCTAGGGTACACTAAAAATCAAACTCCAAATAGTTAAAAAAGTACAAATTTATTATTTCAAACAGGAAAATAAGCATAAGAAACTTCTGTTTTAATGATGACTTTTGACCAAGTTGCTGCTTTATATCATCTGCAGGTCTACAAGCATTGGCAAATCTATATATATATACTATACAATAAAATTAAATGTGTAAACGGCTTCCCTAATAAACTAGCAAGGCAAAAAACAAAAAAGGCAAATTCTAATAATGTGCTATTATACACAAATATTATTACTATTGTGTATAATATATATTTTACTGTGTAACAAATTATAGGTATTAACTACTGTTGACCAGTATTGTACCAACACCAATAAATGCCTTTAGCATTAAACATGCAACAAAATATATAATTTGTGGTGATTAACTGACAGAAGCAACACCATTACTAAATTACCCTCTATCCAGTGACCACAATAAAACATGCCAAATCATAATGCCTGTAAGAGATGCACAGGTGTCCAGAAGGTCCAACTCCTCCAGACACCCGGAGTTGTTTAGTCAGATTATTATTATTATTATTATAATACTTAGTGATGTACCACATGCCTTCCATAAACAGTGTGGCAGCAAGACTCCATACCAGGATGGAGCCCATAGAAATTAATATATAAAGTGTTGACAGTGTCAGGCATGCATGGAGCTGTATTATTCTAGTAACAAATTGGGTTCACAAATTTGTCCACTTTAATTACTTACATTACTGAAGTTCTCAGCTTTTAGCACTGCACAAATGGCTTAAAAAATGCAGGTGATTAAGAGTCTCTGCAACTTACGGCAATATTATCATTGAGAGTTTTACAACAACCAGTTACATAATGGTTTGCAGTTTGATTGTTTTGCAACACTTACTGGAATATTCTTCCCAAAGAGAGAATACCATAAATAAAAATTGACAAGTCGCAATATTAATCCATTCCAAATTACTTCTTGTTTACATTTCCTCAAAATATTTACACGACTCAAAGAATACATCAGTTAAACAATCTCTATTACAGTACTATACATTACTGCTCCTCCTAATCAAAATTTTTTTTACAGAATTTATTATAGTGTTTACAATTGAAATGAATATCTTAAATATGTCCTCATCTTAAAACATAAGCATAGCATATCACTGTTGTCATATCATTAGGAAGTTTTACCTAGCAATTTGTCCTTGTCCTTCCCAGCATCTGATGTTGCCCGTTTCTACTTCTCAGCAAGAAACTAATCCAGGCTGTGCTCCGAGTTGTCTATGTCTCCCCACCCTTGCGAGTTGTCACAAAATTTTTGGATGGTTTCTCTTTCGTCCTTCCTGGCTGTGGGTTTCGAATCCTGATGGTATTCACCTTCAGCTTGGATAGATGATTGACTGATGAAGCCACCACAAGAGGTGGCATGGGGTATGAGTAGCCCCGGAGGTGGTAGATGTTTGGAATGAATGTGGTCTTTGGTCGTGTAACATCTTGAAGTGTGTCTGGACTCTTTGTGCTTGGATAGATGAAAGTTTATTAAATGGGTAAAGCACTGGAAACTCCAGAAGGGAGAATCATTATATCCTTCCTCCAAATTTGAGGTGAACATCTCTGCTTTTCCTTTCTCAATCCAGTTCATTATGCCTCATGGATGCACTTCTGAACTCACTATGCAAAAGTTTCCACTGTCCAGTTCACTAACTTCCAGAACTTCGCAGGTAATTATGACTTCATTCTAAGGAACTCCGACATATCTTAACTTGACCATATTAGCATCAAAGCACCTGGCTTCATTACTAAGTTCTTGATTTTTCCTGGCTTGCAGGTACTGGCTTGTTCCCTTTGTGGAAGTGGCAACTGTAGTGTCACTCAGACACATGAGCAGAAGAAAGCATATAAGCTTTAATTGATGAGGCAGTCTTCATAAATAGTGTTTTTCAAGTCAGTTTTCCCTCGAGAAGTGGGCTACTTTGTCGCGTTGTGTCCTGATCTCCCCCTGTCATACTGCATCATGTTGTAGTGAATATGAGAGTGTATTTGCCCGACTGGTGTCACCTGGCCCGATTTTTTTTGCCAGCTCTTTTGTTTCCAGTTTCAAATGGAAAGAACTCGGCTCTAAAACAGTTTAGGGTTGAGGTCTCCTTTATGAGGTTGCAGCAGACGAGTCATTGTAGTTGTAGACAGGGACATGGTTGTAGACATTTTTACTTTTTAACCCACAACAGCACTTGCAGCAGGCAAGGCTTAGAAGAGAGCCAGAGTGCAAGGGTTTAAGGAAAGAGCATTAGACAAAGAGACACCAGGAGCCCGAAGATGCTGCAGTAATAATAATGGGTCAGTAAAATAACAATACCAACAGCAGAAGACCTATGTCATAAAGCAGGAAACTCAATTTGGCCAGAAGCAACTGAGGAGGCTGCAATTGCACAAACCAACAGGTGGGATCAAGCACAAAAGAGAATGTTTGATGCAACAAAGCAGAGTTCACTGATCCAATTACTTATGATGAGCACCAACAGAAAGACACAGGACAGACACCAAGAATAAATGCAGAGATCATGACTTCCAATGGTATACAAGTAAAATAAATGTAGAAAAAGGCCCATTTCACTGGGAGAATAAAGGTGATGGCCAGATCCATTTCAAAACCCAAGGCCAGTGGCCCCAGGAGTATCAAATGCCGAGACGAGACAGAATGAGCACAAGTCAGCAATAGAAGAAAATAAAAAATAGGAGCAGTTATAGAAATTGATGATGCCTATGAAGCACCAGAAAGAGTTGCAATGACCACCAGGCAACTGCATATTTGATGGGAAAGAAGCTCATTGCCCAAAGGACGAGTCTAGCATAAAGAGATGAAAGACTTCTGCCTAAGTTAGGCCTTTGCTCAGGCAACCAGTTGATGTACATAGCTCTTGCAATAGGGGCCCGACTGACTGACTCTCTATATACAAGTCGAGAGAGCATTGTACCTGAGCAGCTCAAAAAAATAAAGCAGGATGTGGACACAGACAAGCCTGGTAAATATGCTGGAAGCCATGTTGAGCACAAAGCGAAGAAGTTAAAATGTATATTGTTGTGGTCAACCTGAAACCTCAACCAATTCTGAACCTGAGAAGATAGCAATGTGTCAATAGAAACTCTCAAGATCCAGAAAAATGATCCACAATTAGCCCAACATCACATGGACCAAGCCCACACGAGCCCCTCGAGAGGTGTGAAGGCCTGATTCATTCCAACTCCATGCCTTCCAAAAGGCAAAAGAAGCAAATGTAGAAGGGAACAAATCTTTGGAAACAACACAAGGTAAGAGAGCATGGAACTGCTCGAGGGCTTGTAATTTTACTTTAAACAAGTAGAGGCTGCTGGGCTGATTAGCCTCAACATTCACAATGTTAGCACTTTGAATTCATACTATGCTACTACTGTACATTAAAATAATTATGCATTGTAAAGATTATACATTTTTCCCTGCAACAAATAATTAAAAGTGTTCCTGAAAGTATATTTAGTACAAAAAAAATCATGGATAACAAAAACAGAATTTAAAGACATGTTGGGTCATCCATAACTTGTCCTGTAACTTGTATATGACACTTAGTGCAAGGGATAGCATATTAGGAGCCTATAATACACAACTCGTAGGTGAGTATACAATGCAGTCCTGAGGAAAGAACTTGTGTAATCATGTGTCATCAACAAGGCCACATGCAGCATGCACTTACCAGCACCTCTGTTAAAAGGAGGATTTGATCTGAACAGTTCCTGGCGTAAGCTGTTACCTCTCTTTAGACTGGTCAGACTCGTCTGGGACCCAGATCTATAAAGACCATCTCCATCAGGTACCTCCAGAGTTTTCCTGTTGGGGAGAGTAAGTATTACGCTGGCATTCTTGTACCTTTTAATATTCACCAGTAGACAAAAGCAAACCGGCATGAACACAAATCTATGTCATCTGGTTCAGTTTACTTTCATTTTTCTGGTGAATTCCAGACACTACAAAACATCAAGGAGGGACTGAGAATATATCCAAAAGTTTTAAATGTATATATAAAGTGATCACATGCTAATAAATGCTCATTATCTGCTAATATTTTATCCGGTTAGGATAATATTCCATGTTTTGTATCATGTTACGTATGTACTTAAAAAATTTACATTCAAGGGTCTTGAGAGTTTAGATGCTCAAAATATAAATATCACACGCAACTGTAAACATTCTCAACAGCCCCCAACACCAAGCAATGTTTATTAAATTACAAAGCTGTATGCTCTATGTGCAAAATGTTTATCTCATGCTTCCTGTGTACAGAACACGGGAAGAATGTACGCCGCCACCACCACACCCACCACTTCACTGTAGCCAGACGCAGTTCATGTCATTGATTTTTACCACAAACTATATTTTACATTATATTTGCATTTTCAACGAGACGTGCTTTTGATAGATGTTTCTAAAGCCTTTTATGCACTTTATAATGCTAAGTTTCATAATGATAATGTATATATATAATGCCTACTTCTAATCCCTAGTCACTTATCTTGTTTGCATTAATGAGCAGCTTTACATTTCAGCAAAACTTGCAATACAGTATACTAATGCAATCACAAGTAATGTATATAAGCAATGGATACAAATGAGTTTTGTGATGCAATTTAAAAAGTCAAACTTTACATTCCCACACTGAACCTTTAATCGCATACACAATTCAATCTTCCTCTGAATGATAAAGCTTAACCTTTAAGAGCAATATATATTCATTTCAATTAGGTTAAAAACACAATTCATATTTAATAAATGATTACAGCTGGAACTGGTTGAGTTGTGTACGTGTGAAAGGTTTTTGTTATGATGCACTATTGCAGTATACTCCCATGGCCATTATACAAAAATGAAGCAAATGGTTATCAACAGATTTGAGAAGCGGTGCGTCGATGCGAGGTCAGACCAGGTGCTCCAGGCATGGTTTAATTGATTAGTGCATCAATACCTTATGAGAACCTCTCCCAGAGAGCTTGAACGCTTCCGGTACCTTGGATGAACCTCAGGAGTGCTCGATGTCTCAGCTGCCTCAGAGCTGGAACTGTGTGGGCAGTGCAAGGTCAAGTGAGGTCAGGAAAGATGGGTCAGTGCAATGAGGTCAAGGACATGCTTCAAGTAGTCAAACGGAAACAAATTCACAACAAATTGGACTTAGGTGCAGGGTAGTCTATTTAAGAAAGGAGGTACTATAAACTCATGCAAATTATATCAGAATAGCTTTGTGACACAACATTAACTGTACAGTTTATATCCCAAAATGCAGTCAACTAACACTACCATGCAATTTTTGTTAAGTGGAAAGCTAAAGGCCAAGTTAGGATCAAATACTGGCCAGTCATTAGCCAACTCAAATAAATTTATGAAATTTAGACTATTTAATGAAAGGCTCTTGCATGAGAGAATGACAAACGGGAAGACATCTGAGGCCTCTGTAAATAATGAAGGGGAAACAATGAGCTGGCAACTTCTTATAATTAGAAGGTTTAGGGAAACTCTTGTTTTAAGGATAACTAGAAATGAATTGGAAATTTTTAAATACAATTTTAAAAGACTACATAGTTGTTGCAAATTTATACCATATATAATCATAACTAAATGCCAACAAAGTAATTATACAGGACGTTTTTGTATGCTAATGAGCTACAGGGTGCCTATATAGTATTACAATTGAAATTAAATAATTTGCTATCTTGGTAGTATCCTAAACTAAAAGGTTCAATCATATCTTTACAACATAAGAGCAATAACAAGATCCTTCATTTATCTATAACTTTACCTTTCCCCTGATTATACCATGCCATGCAATCAACACGAGGCCTTAACTTACTTCTGGCACCAAGGACTGCCTTGAAATTTGTGCACAATTAAGTCAAACTGTATTAAACAGAGAACAAAAAATTCAGCATTACAATAAAGTTCAATCCATAATTTGTCTCTTATCCTTTGATGCAGAGAAAGAAAGTTGATTCAGCACTATGTTCTCTTCAACTTTGTTCCTCAGCCTGGAGAAGTGTGTCAGGCAACAATCATGCACCTGCCAGACTGGTGCTGGTAGTGTGGGTGTGTGTGTTGATTTGATGTCCATTATCCAGTCTGGAGTGCAATTTATAGTCATGGACTAGCAAGCTCTCAAAGCCTTAAGTCATGCTTCTGTCAAGTCACAGAATCCAGTTTTTGACCTACAGGTGGTGAAAAAAATCTGATGTCTTCAGGATTTAAGATGGGTACAGAACATTCAATGTGTGTGACTATAACCAAGTCCCCAATCAAGCAGATTTTTGGAATACAGAGGGTAGAAATAGCATCCTTTATGCTTACATAGTCCTTGTTAGGACTGCCAATATGTTGTCATGCAAACTACAGTCTGTTAAGGAAGTCGTAATTCTGAAAAGTACTATAACACAATTCCAACTTGATGCACGCCCTTGCATGCCACCAAGATCCCAAGGGAGGAAGCTTAATGATGTGCCCATCCCGTGGATTAATAAGCAATCAACAAAGTGCATAGATGATGAATCTCATTGAGGCCACATGCAGGATTAGCTTTACAAGTTATAATTTTTATACTATAGTTTATATACACTATCCTTATTTAGGGAAGTAATCAAGCAATGTGTGTTATGGTCATTGAGATGAGATTCATTAAGAATGCAGCGGTCACCTTAACCCCTTTCAAACTTTAATTTCATACACAAGCACCTTCAACTGCCACTAAGTCATTCACTGACAACAACCACTCCATTAAGAACTACTCCCTCTTTTCCACCATTCCTACAATTCTTACCTCATTCTACGTTTTATTTTCACTTCCCATCTATGTCAAGCACTTCAAAACCAAACCCACTAAAAAAATATATTTTTTTAATTTAACCCTTTACACACACACACACACAATTCATCAGTAGCAAATGCAGATGATACCCAATAGTTGACGCCACTATTCGCTCACCAAAGGCATGCTTCCCTATGATCCTCTGACTAATTTGTGTCTTGTTCCCACCTGTCCTCTCATCCAATTTCCCCTCAATGCCAAACAGACCACGTGCAGTGTATCCATGTGTATATATTTTATTTACAGGTTTCGAGTTTCTGACCTCTGGTTATATTTTTTTTCTAGTTATGTAAGGTTCAGTTCATTAACATGTCTTAATAACCCAGGTATCTTATTTCAAATTTCAGAGGTGTTTTCAACCTCTACTTGTGCCTGCTACCAATGTTATTTTCCCCTGTATGGAATAAACTACTACTATCCATCTCATTTTTACCCCTTATTGCAGTACCTTTTACATCATTAGCTTTTATGTACCTTCTATTTTTGTTAGAATGAGCTTCTTAATCTCCGACCCTTCGCTTTGTAGCACATTTCTGAACTGTCTATCTTGTGCTTTAGATGGAAGACTCATGCTGGCACTGCATACTGAAGTTTTTACTTAAGTTTCCTGACCATTAGATACTGCCATGCTCTATTCATGTATGCTGTCAATGTATTATAATAACTTGTATGGAATAGCATCTGAAACGTATTGCAGCTTAGAAGATACAGTCTGTTGATCACTATCTAATCAATCGTTAATTTCAGTTTGATCCGGTACGGATTTGCTCTTCTAACAATAGAGTGTCGTACATTTTTAGCATTTATGTACTACAATTCTCTGCACTGTTCATCTGTTCCTGGCATACTGAATAATTCCACAGCCTATTACAGTAGCAACAATGAGAGCTGGTCCTTTCCTTCTTCTGTGATAAATCTTATTAACCCTTAAGCTATGGTTATCATCTATTGACAATCCCTAGGGGACTATCTAATAACTACACACAGCACACTTACACACCACGACACTTACACACACACACTTACACACACACACACACACAACACACTTACACACACACCACACTTACACACACACACACACACACACACACCACACACACACACACCACACACACACACACACACACACACACCACACACACTTACACACACACACTTACACACACTCACTTACCACACACACACACACACACACACACACACTTACACACTAATATTGGAGGAGTGACAGGTACGCTTCTAACATGGCTGAAAAAACTTTCTGACTGATATAAAAAGGAGGCTGTGATCAGAGGCAATGTATCGACTGGAGAAATGTCACAAGTGGGTACCACAGGGTTCAGTTCTTGCACCAGTGATGTTTATTGTCTACATAAATGATCTACCAGTTGGTGTACAGAATTATATGAACATGTTTTTGCTGATGATGCTAAGATAATAGGAAGGATAAGAAATTTAGATGATTGTCATGCCCTTCAAGAAGACCTGGATAAATAAGTATATGGAGCACCACTTGGCAATGGAATTTAATGTTAATAAATGTCATGTTATGGAATGTGTGGAATAGGAGACATAGACCCCACACAACCTTATATTATGTGAGAAATCTTTAAAGAACTCTGATAAAGAAAGAGATCTAGGGGTGGTTCTAGATAGAAAACTATCACCTGAAGACCACATAAAGAATATTGTGCAAGGAGCCTATGCTATGCTTTCTAACTTCAGAATTGCTTTTAAATACATGGATGGGGATATACTAAAGAAATTGTTCATGACTTTTGTTAGGCCAAAGCTAGAATATGCAGCTGTTGTTTGGTGCCCATATCTTAAGAAGCACATCAACAAACTGGAAAAGGTGCAAAGACATGCTACTAAGTGGCTCCCAGAACTGAAGGGTAAGAGCTACGAGGAAAGGTTAGAAGCATTAAATATGCCAAAACTAGAAGACAGAAGAAAAAGAGGTGATATGATCACTACATACAAAATAGTAACAGGAATTGATAAAATCGACAGGAAAGATTCCTGAGACCTGGAGCTTCAAGAACAAGAGGTCATAGATATAAAACTGGCTAAACACAGATGCCGAAGAAATATAAGAAAATTCACTTTCGCAAACAGAGTGGGGACGGTTGGAACAAGTTGGGGAGAAGGTGGTGGAGGCCAAGACCGTCAGTAGTTTCAAAGCGTTATATGACAAAGAGTGCTGGGAAGACGGGACACCACGAGCGTAGCTCTCATCCTGTAACTACACTTAGGTAATTACACTTAGGTAATTACACACACACACACACACACACACACACACACACACACACACACACACACACACACACACACACACACACTTGTACATCGGCAGGTATGGCCATTTCTCTATAGCCGCTGTCTAAGGGTTAAGACGAGTGTATATATATTGCCTTCTTACTAGATAATGTTGTCCATTACACACACACAGATCACACTAACGTGATGCATCAAATGAACAAATCCACAAGGGCCGTGATGAGGATTCGAACCTGCGTCCGGGAGCATCCCAGACACTGCCTTAATCGACTGAGTTAATTGACTTTAACCCTGTCGTAGCTCAGTCGATTAAGGCAGTGTCTGGGATGCTCCCGGACGCAGGTTCGAATCCTCGTCACGGCCCTTGTGGATTTGTTCATGTTGTCTATCATTGTTTATTCCTATATCATTCATGACTGGTCAACTCTGGTGTGAACTTGTGAATCTCCTGGAACCTCCTTACACCTAGTCACTTCCCAGGACACCAATCTTATTTTAACCTAACCACTTTATATTTTAATGTATTTTTCCTCCTCTTGGCTCCCATTTCATTGTCTGCCATTATTTAAGTTTCAATTTATTTATCTCCTTACTGCATAAACATTCCAAGCTCGTTCTGGTTTATCTTTCTTTGGCTCAATACTTTGCTGCCTCCTAAACATCAGGTTAATTTTACTCTACCACCTTCCTGTCTGAAAGACTTCATAGTCAGCATGTTTGTCTCATGTACATTATCTTGTCTCTAGACTTCCTCTCTACGCTACGTTCCCGCTGCAAATCCTGCTCTTCCTTTCAGTACTCACGTTTCCTTCTTGATATATTAGTTGCCAATTTACTTCCTTCAGAGCAACAAAGTACCGGTAATCAAACACTGATGCCAATTACTGGCTCTCTGGTCTTCTTCTAGTCTCTCCTTTCAATGTCCACCTTACTCAAGAACAATACAATATCAAACTAGAAAAATACATACTGGTAATCCAAATTTGTGTTTGTAATAAACCCTATACAGAAAAACTGTGCCAAAGATTTCCTTCACTGGAAGGGCTAGACAAAAAAAAATAAAAATAGTTCCATACTGAATTGTAAGATGACATCCACCACCAGCATTTGGTTAGTGGTTAGTGATAAATTATAGACCACTTTGTAGTTAGTCAAAAGGAATCACATTCTCACATTGGGAGCTACTAGAGAATATTTCAGATTTATTTTATTTGATCCAAGATAGCAATTATTCAATTAGAATTGCAAATAAAAATAATAGAACACTAGCCATGCATATTTCCACATGTTACATGACCACTGAAAAACCTTACAAGTTTCAGGCAGGAAAATAATACTTATCCATTACCTTGTCGTCTCCAGATACAAATCGAAGGCGTTAATGGCTGGCTGTCTGCTTTTCTAATGCTTTTAACTTTTTAAGTGCTCTAATTAAACAAAGAAAAGTTGTTACATCCTGATTGTACCTGTTTAATTGAAATCAGCTGAAATGAAGATGAAGCCTAATTGTTGAACGGTGATAATAAAAAAGAAAAGAGACATGCAAGACACCAAAGAGTGTTGCACTAAAGGATTCCTTTCGAAACTTTAGCACAACAAATGTGAAAAGTGGTATGAAATTAATTTGGATGACAAAGCTTTAAGTAAAAGGAGTAAATGGCCGAGTTAAAGACCATCTATTGAGTACAATGAAGAAGGGTTCATGATTTAATGTCATTCTAAGATACATTATCAGCTTTTAAGAAAAAATTTTTATTAAATAAATTGCTGTAATAATACTCTCCAATATTAGCCTATCTAACCAGCTTTTCATGTCTTACCTAGACTGAGACTCTGGCTCCCGTGCAGCGGAAGGCGACTTTGCATAGTCTCCATTCATTGTCAGACGCACTCGTTCCATGTCTTCTTTAGTAAACTTTATTTCCTGCGTTCGCCGTCTTTCATCTTCACGCCGTCGTTCCTGTTACAATAATACCATTTATTTATTTTTGTATTTATTTATATACAAGGTACATTGGGTTTGTATAGAGCACATAACAGTGTTCTCACATTCNTATTGACTTTTTTTTACAGTAAACTATACTGAAAACCTATATTCTAAATATATGAGATGAAGATCATATGCTATTCTGAGAGCATAACACCACCAAATGAACAGTTTGTGATATTTTTTATATTTTTGCAGCCGATTTCAAAATCTGAAGTTTTCAATATTCAACGTTATAAAAAAAATTATTTTCTTGATTTTCAAGTTACACTGGTATCATTTAGACAAAGTTGGAGCTAGTCATCTACATCATATCCAGACATTTAAGACCAGGATGGCTAAATAACCTGAACTATCCAAGTAACAGGTAGGTTACTACTACTAAAATATCAAAGAAAAAAAAAAATCACTGACATTTCAATATATTTGTGATTTGCAGTAGTATTCTTGCAATAAGCCATTTTTTTTTTTACTTAATTTGTGCAATAAAGTAGTTTTATTATGTTAATGGAGGCCAACATGTACAATACAGATGGCATCCATCAAGTGGAACTGGTTTAACAGCAGAGCCATTACAACTCACCACATACCAGAAACAAGAAGAGCCAGGAGAGACATGGAGCTCTGTCAGTAAGTCAGAGTCTTAGTCAGTAAGGCTAAATTGTGTCTAGATGTGACAAATGACTAATTTATATTGTACACGGTACAAATTGTAAATCCCCAGCATAAAATTACCTGAAACAATGGTGCAAGAGATAAAAATAACCTAATACATGCTCAGCTTACTCACATGCTCCAGATTGGCATACAGGGGATTGTCAAGGGCCTGAGAATGTGGCCTGGTTGGATCTAAACCACCTCCTGCCCCCTGCGGATGGCAGCTGACAGCACTGCGGTGATGGACTTCAGGAGTAGAGTGACCCGATGAGTTGTCCGAGTCACGGGAAGGAACTGCCACCATGTCGCTGCCCACCTCCCCTTCCTGTCACATGCAACATTCCAACATGACACAAACCCAGGACATGTACAAGCACAGACTTGGTCACAAGACACCAGGTGTTTCAAATCAAAGACCATGGATTTTAATAATTTAAATAAAGTGCAGGTGAGCATTTGGCATAACATATTTGAAGCATCAATTTGAGAAAACAAAATTGATTGCAACTACTGTACTAGTGCAAAACATTTAGGGTATAAATATGTCCAGCAGTAATACCAACAGGGATCAATGGACCCTTTGACAATGACACCACAAAGAGGGATAGCACAAACACATCTACCTACTGAAGAGAAGCAAGTAATTCAATCATTCAATGCCATTATCAAAATGACAATTGGCAACCAACAGGAATGCTTTTAGATGTTAGTGAGGATATGGATATATGAGAATGCTGTAAGACATTAGTAGGGATGTGGATATGCAATAATACTAAGGTGTTAGTGAAGATTTTAATGATAATGCTAATGGAAACAAGACGGTAACTCGCTTGGGGGGAAAAAAATGGCTGGGAAGGCACGGGATAAAATGAACATTTTCGAAGTTGAGAAAATTGTCCAGAATGTTTAATGATTTGGTAAACTACTTTAATGTCAAAATTAAAAATAAATTAAGTAATTTATATTATACATACCCAGTAATAGGTACTGTACATGACTTTTCTCCATTCTGAATAATGAATTGAATACATTAAATATAATAAATAATGAAAAATTATAATTATTATTACTACTACATATTATAAGGTTCTAAAGTTATGCAAAATTAAGATAATATCAACGATTTAATCTAGTTTCTTTGAACTGTAAAAAATAATGATTTCAAATACGTTCAAAAAAATATAAAAACTGATCCTTTAAAGTTGATCATACATTACTGACAGACTTAAATCGGCTATATAAAATTGGACGCACTATTCTCTATAAACATATTTACAAAATAAGAGGACAACAAGATTTTTCTATTTATTTATATATGTATAATTACTGGTCAATCAAAAACATGGAGGAATCATTTAAGCTTCAGTTTAAATTACACAAGCAATTCTTTTAGTCATAATCAAGTCAAGGGAAAGGTTGAGGGGGTCATTAGGAAGAACACAAAGCAGTCTTGCACAAGGGGTTACTCCTGGAAAAAATAAAAAATAAAAAAATTAAATAGAATGCCTGAATGAATTACTCATTAATTGAAAAATTCAGGGGTCCAAATTTCAAGGGTGTAAAAACGGCAAGAGCACGATGTAAAATTATTCACGAAAAATCCTTAAATATGATTAAGACAAAAGTATAAGAAGTAAATGAATATGAAGTGTGCTTAGTTTTACAAATGTTCCAATGATGTGTTTAATCCTTCTCGGATAGCCGTCATTTATTTAGAGGAAAAGAATATCTGATTATCTGTGATGAATATTAAGAAAGATTATCTGTGATGAACATTAAGAAAGATTATCTGTGATGAATATTAAGAAACGATGCAAAAGCCTTCACCTATCCCTTTTAATGGTGCTTATTCTTGAAAAAATTAAGTGGGGAAAAGTTAATAAGACTGACAGACATACATTCCCAAAGTACAAAATAGTTCTCCCACATTCCTGTAATGGGTGTAGCAGCCACATTGTAAATACAAGAAATTACAGTGATCAAATTTGCCTCTACCACAAAAGACCAAATTAACACTTTTAAAGATAAAAATAAACATGAAAGGAGAGATTATCAGGTCAATGATATATTTGTGCAAAAGCAAGAAATTTCATGCAAATGTAGAACACCATCAGCCACTACAGTCTACTTCACACTGACTGTATAAGTCAACCCTTAACTACAATTAAGAACCAACAACATTGAAGTACTACACTAATAAAGTGGGCTAAAGAAAACCTTACACCACTTCACTGAAAATGCACTTATTTCAACACTGGAAAGTAGTCAGATTACAAGTTTGCTGAAGTGTATACAACACACGTTGAAACAATCAAATTATTTAAGCTTTTGGTTTAACTTCGTGAGATTTGAAAAAATTACCATTAGTTCTTTAACCCACAAGGAAGGTGAATATATCTTACAAACCTTATGGTTGTCATATGACATGAGCTGCATTGATGGTGGCAGCTGGGCATGGAATCCCAATTTGGTGACCCATTCCTCAAGATTAACTCCAGACTCGGCAACAAAGAGATACTCTGCATTATCCCGAGTGATCACTCTGTTAACAAGTAGAGTTCAACATTATTGAGGATTTGTGTGCTCCTTATTTGCAGAGACTGACATTTGCTAGTTATTAAAGAAACAAATAATTTATATTAAACACTTGAGTTCTGATGATGCTAAAACGTGTCATCTGGACTCCTACAGTAAAAATTCTGATGATACTAAAATGTGTCATCTGACATTCATAAACATTGGTTTATTCATCGCTGTTGTGCATAATGCATAAGCTATTATAAACATACTTTTTGCCTTCTGATTTCTAGGAAATTTATTTGCAAACATTTGGGTATAAAACTTTTAGTTATAACTCAACAAATAAATGTTTACAATACTTTTACATTTTCTAAGTAACATTTTTCTAAGTTTTCTAATTTTCATATTGCAGAGCAGCCCACGAGCGGCTTGGGGAGCCCAGAATATTTATGACTGGTAACTGGCCGAGCGGCTGAATCACCAAATTGTTAATAAAGATGATTAGCTTTGTGTTAGTACAGTATTTAATTCTGTTATACGCCTAAAATAAATAAAATAAAGTTGTATATCATAAGAAAATAATAGAGGAAATTTTCAGTAGGCCTGCTAGACCATATAAAGCAGGTCCCAGTTTATATCCACCCAAAACCTATTCATACATGCTTCATATCTAACCTACCTGCCTGACTACCTCTTGTTGATTTTGAGGATCAATGTCCCTGCATCCCAGTCTTAACCAGACCTCCTGGTCGCTGGTCTGATCAACCAGGATGTTTGATGTGGCTGCTAGCAGCCTGATGCATGACTCACAGTCTGGTTGATACAGTATCCTTTGAAGATGCTTGTCGAGTTCACTTTAGCACACTGCAACAGGTCAGCTAACAATGCCCTGTATGCGTAGGGGAAGACTTGAAAAGACTTGAGCATTTGATGTTGATCAAATTCTCTCTCAAGTGCGCCTATTGCACCTCTGCTTTTCAGTGGGACTATTTTGCACATCCTGCCATGCCTTCTGGTCTCATATGGTATTTCTTTGTGCTGATTTGGAACCTGTCCTCCTAATATTTTCCATGTTTAAATTATTATGCATTTCTCCAACATACTTTCAAAGGAATACAGATTTAACCTTTTTTAGATCTCAATAATTTACAAACATGTTTTATCGAGTGGCTTCTAGCATTTAAATAACTTTGCATGCTCTCCAGGTCAGAAACGTTTCCAGCTTTGGCTGGGACAGTTAGTGTGCAACAATATTCCACTCTAGAGAGCACTAATGTCTTTAAAAGTATCATTGGTCTGGCATCTCTTGCTTGGAAGGTTCTTGTTATTCAACCTGTCATTTTTCTAGCAGTTATGACAGCCACTTTGTTGTGTGCTTTAAAAGTAAAATCTTCTGACATTATTACTCCAAAGTCATTGGGAGTAATAATTACATGGCTTTTGCTTTCAATAGTGTGGTTTGACAGTTTTATTATATTTTGTTTCTCCTTTGGTGTTTTAGTTTTTTAACTGGAACTTACCCTCATAAGCATGCTTGAAATAATTCACTGATTCTGTGTGTATTATGTTACCCAATTATATATATCATAGATCATCACCCTTATTTCCAAACTAATATTTACCCAGGTCTTTCCTGAATTTAAAGTTATCTAATTTATATCCATTTTTTGTGTTGTATGCTATGTTGATATATTTAAAATCTTATTTATATCCCCCTTTTGTTATACCCCTTTATCCAGTTATATAAAGGAACACAAGCAATTGTTTCAAGATGCTTAGATGGACCAAACAATGGCAGAGTGCTTGTGGCTGCCTACCTAGTGCTATGAACATCATGAACAGCAGTGTGTTCATCAATATCTGAACATTGTACACAGTCTATCACAGTCAGGCTCTTCTATAATACTATCACAAAATAATAGCAATTACATATATATATATATATATATATATATATCATAATTTTTAAGCGATGTTGTGGTCACAAGCTGAACAGTGCTGCTGCTAGTTCATTCTGCATGCACCAACCATGGTTGCTTACTCAGTACCAGGGTCTTCACACACACAAAATGCCATGATTAAAAAAAAAAATCAAGCCCTGAGAAAGCCAATGTGAACTCTGTGTAGTCGTGGGACTTTGAAATTTTGTTCAATATTCAGAAAGATTATATGATATGCACCCTCCAGTCAGTCAGGCCAAAATCATATATATATGATTTATGCCACAGAAAGGTTAAACTGCTTGCCACTCTTCCATCACACAACTGTACAAATTAAACTGGTCCCATTATTCAGCAAAATTTAACAAATTAAAATGTCTCGATGTTACTGCCGCCAACAAAAATATTTTTCCAAATAAATTTTAACATCCTTCACACATTCAATTAAAATAACTACCTGAAAACATGTTTCTTTTTGGTATAGTCATCAGCTATCTCAATCTTCGCTTGATGAATGGAAATTGGGGGAGAGGCAGCCTTCTGGTCATAGAAATCATCATCGTCCTTGAAGAAGCACAACAACTGACCACACAGTACTGCAAAATAAAGGAACAAGAAATGCATGAAGATTACATTACATCAGCAAATGCTTCTATAATGAATGGATGTAGGCATATTAATATTTTGTTATATTGTACTATGGCACAAGCAAGCACACATACATAGCCCCTGGGATTACTGTTGTGCAAAAATCTTTGACTTTCGTAAAAATAGAGTTGCGTTCCAGAGACCTTCAAAATACTTGACAAATAAAATACCTATTCGAGCAAATATATAATGCTATTTCACTTTCCAGCCACAAGTATGATGTGTAATGCCCCAGAATGTGAAAGACAATGTATAATGATGCAAGAAAATAATCCCAAAAGTTTGTGAAAGACTATATTGTGTGGGGGGAGTCCAGCAATGTAAGTGTAAACACCTTAGTATAGTTACAGGATGCGAGCTACGCTCGTAGTGTCCCATCTCCCTAGTACAGTGGAACCTTGAGTGACGAGCAGCTCCAGTTACGAGCATTTAGGGTAATGAGCAAGCCACTCAGATAATATGTCTCGACTGACGAGCTTTCCCTCGATTAACGAGAGTTCCCGCTGGTTCTCGGACACCGACAACGACAGTTTTTTTGTTCTTTCACAAGACGAGTTTTCCACACGACGGGCTCGGTGCCTGAATGGATTAAACTCGTTTATTGAGGCACCACTGTACTCTGTCAAATGACACTTTGAAACTACTGACAGTTTTGGCCTCCACTGCTTTCTTATTTAACTTGTCACAAATATCTACTACTGTTTACAAAAGTGAACTTTTCTTGTGTTTTCTCTAACATTGTTTTCATAGTTTGAATGCATGTCCTCTTGTTCTTAAAGTTGCATTTCTTAAAAAATGTGTGGAGCAACCCAACACACAGCTAACGAGATAGAAATTACGTTCATCCTACACAAGTGTCAAAGTAACACAGTTTGTAGATGTGGTGCCTTTGGAGCTGGTTGGTTTATAGTGAATCCTTCCTAGTCAAAAATGTGACTTGGAGGCTGCTTTTTACACCGAGTTGTTGTAAATTGGGGACCCCATTAATGTTTATGCTTACATTTTTAAGACACTTATCTATATAATGTGTGTAAGCAAACACATTTTCTCTGGTGTAATTGCAGGGACCCAAAGTCTCAGAGAAGAGAATAAAAGGAATTCAAAGAAGACCTTGCAGATTCACTCTGAACACTTGAGAATTATTTCTACCACCACTAATTTTGTTTTATTTTATACAATGTTATTTATTGATTTGTTTTTAATTTTATTTATTTTATTACACTTACAGTTTACAGGAAACATACATGTATTACGCATACGAGGAGTCACAATAACGTGGCTAAAATATGTTGACCAGACCACACACTAGAAAGCGAAGGGACGACGACGTTTCGGTCTGTCCTGGACCATTCTCACAATCGACTTGAGAATGGTCCAGAACGGACCAAAACGTCGTCGTCCCTTCACCTTCTAGTGTGTGGTTCGGTCAACACATGTATTACAATCACTATTCAAAAATCTCGTCCAACTCTGCAGACGTGGAGTGCATGCACAAGATACATCATGCATTTCCTCTGGATTGCAACATTAAATCACTGGAACAGGAAACTGGCTGCTCTTGGGTGTCTGGTTTGCTTAATGAGTTCCTCACCCACCACCTCTAGGAACTTAATGTACACTTACCCCAGGTGCCAAGGGTCTCAGGAACTTTTTGGCACAAACTTTTAACTTTTTTTTAACATGAACAAGACTCTCAACGCCTGAAAGTGAATTTCAATAATAATAATAATGTGAATTTCAACTAAAAATACTAACCTGTGTAAAAGATTTTCCACGATCTGATTGTTGCCTTTTTACCGCCACTCTGTAGTTCCTGCTTACGCTCAAGATAACCTTGTATTTCTACTGGTGGCAAATTGGCCATATTTTCCATACGCTTGTGTTTGCGGAAACTTTGTGTTCTCCGTCGGGTGGTGAAGCTGGGAGTTCGTTTGGCTTTCTTCAGGTCGACTTTCATACTCTCGGCTCTCTTGAGATCTAATTAAGAGTAATATAAAAATAACCTTAATGCAGTTTAAAAACAGTATGAATTAACTTTTACTTATTTCAGTCGCTAATTCTAGGGTACACTAAAAATCAAACTCCAAATAGTTAAAAAAGTACAAATTTATTATTTCAAACAGGAAAATAAGCATAAGAAACTTCTGTTTTAATGATGACTTTTTGACCAAGTTGCTGCTTTATATCATCTGCAGGTCTACAAGCATTGGCAAATCTATATATATATACTATACAATAAAATTAAATGTGTAAACGGCTTCCCTAATAAACTAGCAAGGCAAAAAACAAAAAAGGCAAATTCTAATAATGTGCTATTATACACAAATATTATTACTATTGTGTATAATATATATTTTACTGTGTAACAAATTATAGGTATTAACTACTGTTGACCAGTATTGTACCAACACCAATAAATGCCTTTAGCATTAAACATGCAACAAAATATATAATTTGTGGTGATTAACTGACAGAAGCAACACCATTACTAAATTACCCTCTATCCAGTGACCACAATAAAACATGCCAAATCATAATGCCTGTAAGAGATGCACAGGTGTCCAGAAGGTCCAACTCCTCCAGACACCCGGAGTTGTTTAGTCAGATTATTATTATTATTATTATAATACTTAGTGATGTACCACATGCCTTCCATAAACAGTGTGGCAGCAAGACTCCATACCAGGATGGAGCCCATAGAAATTAATATATAAAGTGTTGACAGTGTCAGGCATGCATGGAGCTGTATTATTCTAGTAACAAATTGGGTTCACAAATTTGTCCACTTTAATTACTTACATTACTGAAGTTCTCAGCTTTTAGCACTGCACAAATGGCTTAAAAAATGCAGGTGATTAAGAGTCTCTGCAACTTACGGCAATATTATCATTGAGAGTTTTACAACAACCAGTTACATAATGGTTTGCAGTTTGATTGTTTTGCAACACTTACTGGAATATTCTTCCAAAGAGAGAATACCATAAATAAAAATTGACAAGTCGCAATATTAATCCATTCCAAATTACTTCTTGTTTACATTTCCTCATAAATATTTACACGACTTAAAGAATACATCAGTTAAACAATCTCTATTACAGTACTATACATTACTGCTCCTAATAATCAAAATTTTTTTTACAGAATTTATTATAGTGTTTACAATTGAAATGAATATCTTAAATATGTCCTCATCTTAAAACATAAGCATAGCATATCACTGTTGTCATATCATTAGGAAGTTTTACCTAGCAATTTGTCCTTGTCCTTCCCAGCATCTGATGTTGCCCGTCTCTCTACTTGTCAGCAAGTTACTAATCCAGGCTGTGCTCCGAGTTGTCTTGTCTCCCTACCCTTGCGAGTTGTCACAAAATTTTGGATGGTTTCTCTTTCGTCCTTCCTGGCTGTGGGTTTCGAATCCTGATGGTATTCACTTCAGCTTGGATAGATGATTGACTGATGAAGCCACCACAAGAGGTGGCACGGGGTATGAGTAGCCCCGGAGGTGGTAGATGTTTGGAATGAATGTGGTCTTTGGTCGTGTAACATCTT
>WNGS01092210.1:36997891-37015153 GCA_020271785.1 Procambarus virginalis | reverse complement strand
AGCGAACTAGTGATAAGATATCTGTTAGGCATCTTTGAGTATTGATTATCTGGGTAAAACCGTGATGCACCGCCTACCGGAAGGTGTGCTCGCCTACGGACTGGTACACTGGGTCAGTCACTATTATTATTAACTGACGGCCTGTAATAAAATATGTAGCGATAAAGACTTTACTGTGGAGGTTTGGCACACTTGTAATAGCCTATTTATACTGTTATGTTTTGCTAGGCTTCTTGGAATACCAAGTCTGGAGCAAAACTTCTGGAATACATGTAACCAAGTCTGGAATTTTTATGTGTATATGCATTATAATATATAGCCTAGTAATACTATATATATATATACTATATATATATACTACTACTATATTCATCTATTATTTTCTATATACTTCTTATTTTATTTAATACACTTCTTATATCTATACTTGCTACCTACTATTACTACTTTTACTCTATATATAATTATATATGATATATATAATTATTCATATAATCCCACTAGGCGGGGTAGACGTCCTAGTTTCTTCTCCTCCTACCCCAGTCCTCTCCCTCATCCCTTCACTCTCCTCCTCTTCCTACGCTTTCTGCCTCAAGGTCCTTCACTCTCTCCCATACTTCCCCCCACTCTCTGTCTCCCCCTACTTCATGTCTGCCATTCACTCCTCCCTCTCTCTCAAACTCCCCTCTCGCTCTCTTCCCTGTCTTCAAACATCATCCCTTCTTCGCTCTTTTATTATTAATACATTAGGTACATCTGCATTTGTGCAGCTGCCCCTAGACTATATGAAGGGGAGTGAACAGTGTGTCACACAACTAGCTACGTGGTGTTAACAAAAACCTCATACACAGGCACTGTGAGTTAGTCATGCAGAGGCACGTGAATAGATTGCTCTGCACTGGTAGACTCTGGTGCATTATGAACAGAGATCATCATGAACACGAGAGTGAATAAAGTAAATGCAAAGCTCAGTACCTCATCCATCACACGGCTCTGGATGGTCTGAAACTGGACATTCGGTGATATGTATGCAAGATCATGCCCCCAGTTCCTAGCTCACAGAGGTTTAACCTGGTGCTCAGGATTGGGAGATCACTCACCTTAGCCAACTGCACAGGTAACGTAGTAACCCAACTTGTGATACCTGAGCAAACCACTAGTGTCGCACAGTTATGGTGGACGATTTAGTGCTGCCCTAAACTAGGTTTCAGATCTGAACAAATCGCATATCATTATACCTATACTGGTGCTTTAAAAAAAAAAAGCTCCTATATCTTAATATAGAAGTAAATAAATCTAGGGACTTGGACCAAATTAAACATTGTAAACCAAGACTTAGATATTTGAAGTGACATTACTAAGCCGGTTACAACTATTTACAAAACTTTATATTTCTCGCACTCATTTTATCAATAACATGAGTTGCCAGATTCTAAAAACTTGCTGGGTTTTAATGAGGTGTGTTGGCTCCATTTAACCCATTGCTGTCCATCGTGAAGGAAAAACGCTTCGGCTTCCGATCCTAGCTGTTCGCCCCTGTCACACATCGGTAACTGGGGACCTGTTTATTACACAAATTAGCCGATTGTGTTTCACCGGGGAACTTTTAGGGTAAGGCTGAATATGTGCCGTTGAAAAAGAGAAGCTCTAAGCCTCCATTAACAAGAGACAATAGGCCACGTCTGCTTCTGTATCCTCCAGTTAAAAACAAAAATAGGTTTGCACAAGCATGCACAAAGTAGATGCAATTTAGTATTTCTTGATGCATAATACTTAATTATTTTGGAGACATGAGTTGGATATCTATTTTTTCCTTATGAAGCTGCATCTCTTCACAGTGGATGCGTTCACAGACCAGCCCCTCTCTGGCACAACCCTGCAGCAGTGATACCACTTACACAGGTAAATTAGAGACCCTACTCTCACTGGCCAGGGCATGTTGTCCCCTCTCTGTACATGCTTCCAGAGTATTTGACATATTTTATATATTTACTGGACTCCCAATTTGTGCTCGGGGATCACAATCGATGTAATACGATGATGGTAAGGATGGTGGAGTTTTGGTACTATTCACTTATATTCCGAAAGTAATAAGCTAAAATAATTAACTTAAATTTCCTAGGCCTAGATAATAGATGCTTCAGAACAAATACTGTATATATTCATATATATATATTATATACTATATATGGTATGATATTAGGCCCTCGGATAGCTGTACTAGGCCCTGTGTGAAGGTTAGTTTAAGGTATTGTCTTTTTCAACAATAAATACAAAACCTTATAAACCCCGGTGTTGTCCAAATTCAGTTATAAATATTCTTCTAACGTTGGCTAATGTGCCCATTACTCATGACATGTACTATGGTCATCATCGTTAGACTATAAAAGACACTAACGAAAGGAGGTGGGCTGATATATCAGGTCTTAGACCAGACGCCACAATGATCACCATAGCCTCATTCCCTTTGCGGAGGCTACTGATCCTGGCCATATAAAAGGTAGCTTTTTCATTATATTGTAGATCAATATAAATTTATCAGCATACCGTAGATTTATATGAAGTGAACTTACATTATGTGTCAAGCGCTAGCTACGAAATACTAAGCTATTCCTCATCTCACAGGATGGTTAAGTCACACAAGGGAGCATGTTATTAGTTGTCTCGCACTAATATTTTTTAGGGGGCTTAGGTACAAGATAATGCCACTTCTTATACGGAATTTTTTTTATAATTTACATTATCCATGTTTTACATAAAGTTGATCAGTCTGGTTTCTACAGGTTGTAGAGGAAGAGGTGCTACAGAGGCTGGCGGAGGAGCTAAACCTTTCTGAAACCGCTTATGTGAGTCCCAAGGACACGCCCCCCGCCACGACGCAGGAAGAATCACCCTGGGTGGGTGTTCAAGGTTCACACTCCGCTGGTTCACGCCCACCACTGAGGTCCCACTGTGTGGACACGCCACTCTCGCCACCGCTCACGTCCTCTTCCATTGCCTAGTCCCCTATGTTTCTTATTCTTACCCTTGCTTATACTATATTTACATTACCTTCACGGGAGTTTTAACATGTGCAACAGCTATAGTCATGTGAGTTATAAGTAACCACACTATAAACCGTGGGTTACTAACATTTCATTCACATTGGACCACTAGAGCCCCTCGACCTCTTACCCCTAGAGCTACCCTAATTATTATTATTAACATCGTTATTGACAAAATTCAATTACCATTTTGCCTAATCTCGAGGATTTTGATAGTCTGATTAAAGTGAGGATAATGCTAGCATTCACTGTAGAGCTACCGTCTCCTACATCTGCGGTAGGAGATATTGAGGCTCCTAGGGCTCGTGTGAGTATGTTTATGGCAAAATATTTTACGTGAGAAATGTTATGCTGTTTCGCAGGGAACTTCGAGTAGCCGGCTGGAGTTCGAGACAAAGAGTGGCGTACTAGGTGGCCAGGAGAGAGGGTCACCATCTCAGTGGCTCGACTTCCCAGCAACCACCCCCGTGCCCCTGACAAAGGACCATCGAGGAGACCCACGCTATCACAGGCTCCTGAAGGCTGGTTGACGGGGGACCTGCAGGTGAAGCATCTCTTGCTCTCCTCCACACCCCCCAAGAAGCTCCTGGTCAGCCTACACGCCTGCACCAGGTAGGCCTCGTCGCCACCACACACACACACCACACACACACCACACACACACACACACACACAATACACCACACACACACACATAACACCCACACCACATCCTACCTCTTCTCCACTCTCCTCTTTCTCTTCATCCTTCTCGTCTCTCGTCTCTCTCTCTCTCCCTCATCAGCCTTGTTTATGCCCTCTCTGTTACCTGGTCATTGTTCTGAACATTCTTTGTTACCTGGTTTCACCGCAGCTGTCGGGAAAGGTTTCCTAAGACAACCAACTTGGTGTGTTTCTTATATGAAGAATACTTAGTTTTGTAGCCTAACAATTTAAATTTGACTAAATTATAATCAAAATTATAGACTAAAATTATATTATTGACTTTTTTTTTTTACTAATTATAGTAGAAGAGTCTTCGGGTTCAAATTTTTGCGTAAACAATGTCGTGGTTTTATAAGGTTACGTTGGGCGCGCGCGCGCACACATTCACACATGTTCAGCATACATTTTCAGCATTAGGGACCTAGCGCGGATTGATATATATATGAGAAATATAGTAGTTATCAATATGAGATCCATAGAGATAATATGAGGAATAGATGATCTAATAGAAGAGTGAGCTATGAGGAGAGCAGAGGGCTTTTCGGCTAGCCTCCTCACTCTCTCCTGTCAGCTAGTACGTTATCTATCGCAGCGATCCTTACTCTCGCGAGATAGGGATAAATGATTAAGGCCATATAAATGCTAATCCCCAGACGATGAGACATATACAAAGGGGGTATGGGAGTTAGAATATATGTATGATCGAAAGGTATACTTCGATGAGTATGAGAACAACTATATAAGAGTACTATATATATATATATATAAACACTATTCAGGATAAAAAAAGATGGTTAGTAGCTATATAGTATATAATAATTAGATATTTATGTATTATAGATATATATAGAAAATACATATATGAATTCACATCACTATAAATAGTATATCTAGTACTAAGTACAAAGCCTAGTCATTAGAACAATAACTACAAAAAAAATACAGAAATATTTATCTCGAAATAATAAGGAATATTTTGAAGAAACATATTTTGAAACAAAAATTACATGTGAAGCAATATTTCCCTCTGGACAAAACAAGTCTTTGTCCAGAGAACAGCTGGAGACCTTGCAACTAGACCCAGGAGCCATCTTGGACCTACCAGATCGGTTCGCTGGTGAAGGGTGTCATCTTTACTACCCGAGGAACCCAGACCCTCGCCAGCAGCACTCAAGCTGGGGACCTGGACCCCTTCAGAGTACCATGGTTTTCTCACGGTACTTTGCTCCATGGAATGGTACTCCCGAGGACCCTGTCACACCGGTACAAGAGAACAAAGCATAGGACTCGGTCAGGGAACATAAGCTTGGGAACCTAATTATTAAACTGTATAATACTTGGTCTGTATTCCCGTTCTCTACTCCCTCATCACAAGCGACTTGAGAAATGGTCCCAGGACGGACCGAAACGTCGTCGTTCCCTTCAACTTCAGTAGTGTGGGATCTGGTCCAACATACTTCAGCCCGTATTGTGACTCTCGCCTGTATTATACAAGTTTTATGAGCTCCGGAGCGCTGCGAGTGTAGTCTTCAACTCGAGGACTAGGCATTCACTCAAGGCATTTACGACAACATGACTTGAAGAAACCTGTGACATCTTTCATCATGGCGTTTTGTACTATTATTGATACAGTTTACGAGCTCCAAAGCTGTACGAACTTTGTTTATAGTAACAATAATCATGTATTGATAAATTTTGAACCTCGATAACTGTTAATAATGTTAACAATAGCCACCATGACCGTTGAAAGATGTACAGGCATGTCTCGTTAGTGGATACGCTAAAATGCTTGTTAAATCCTAGTCAAGGTTATTGTTGTTATAAACAGCCTACGTAGGCTGTCGGTCTCGTAAATTGTTTAATATATACAAACTAAGCTGCCATGACCGGAGTAAGAGGTGCAGTCTTGTCTAGTTTAATGAAGCCTAGCCAGCGGTAACACTAGTTAAATATGGGACAAATTGTGGTAGTAATAAAGATCACAACACACTATATATAAATAGACATATTTTATGTATATTAATTTCTTGTCTAACCATTGTTTCCGCGTTTAAGAGCTTCACACAGTCTCGTTATCTCAATAGGATCAGCTCACACTGTCCTGGGCCCCTACTGGTCAAAGGAACTTGGGATTACGACTCTCAGATGTAAGTCTTTAGACAACAACAACGCAGTTATTACAAATAAATTTACCTCTGGAAGACATTGTTAAAGTATCAAGCAACTCTAAATAAAAATATGAATAATTCTATCCTAGCTTGATCATCTGAGCAAATTAACTAGAATATATATTTTTGTTCATGTTATTTGATAATTTTTGAGTTATTATTAAGTGTTTGCCTGTTTTGGCTTGATTAACTGAGCAATTTACTAAGCACACGAATCCACCACTAAGGCATTAGTTAATGGGGTTTTGAGGTTCATATTCTCCTCTTTTCGATGTTACTACTGATAAATTTTGAGTTTTCAGTTAGTCTTTTACCTGTTTTGTTTATTTTTGTTGGCCTCGTGGTATTGATTATGTGGTGGAGGTGATGGACAGTTGTGTGGTCAACAGGTCGCCAGTGTTCGCCCCGCGGTGGGGACGTGCGGGTCACGTGAGGCCGGACGACGGGTGGACCTCGCGGGTCACGCCACTACCCTTATCCAGGGATACATTACACTCTAACATCACTTCATCATCGCTACGTCCCACTATCAACGAGTGTGTGTGTGTGTTGTACGGGGAGAGACATGGAGTTCTTGAGCCCCGCCTCGTAGCTACGTCTGTCGTTCCAGCATGGTCGTGGATGCTCTTAAAGATGTAAATTGCGGTTACTTTCCCAGAAAAGTCAAGAGACCGAGCCGCGGGGACACTGGTCCTTGGCATCACCTTAAGGTAAAACTGGGGGTCACGTTCATTCCACTTGTTTATCACTCAAAAATACGAGTATTTTGTTACCTTTCTCTGGCTCACTCTGGTGTCACTCGCTTGAAAAAAAAAGCCTGTCCACTTTGCCTATTTTCTTCGGTATCTTGTACGTGTTGTGATCACATGTTCCCTTGAGCTTGCTTCTAAGACCATTACATTCATTTTACTTATCGTGTCTATCTGTTACCTCTGGCACAAGTGGCAACTGTTATAATAAAGTACATTTATATAATTATATGTTTAATATAGAACAATTAGAGATTTTAAGATATAATAATAAGAAGGAACAGTGATATCTTTATAGCTGGTAAAACAAGTACTGTAGTAGTATTGTTATGGTATTTGAGCTTCAAAGGCTGTGCGTTGAAACATTGTATTTTAAAGTAAATATTTCTGGAATGAATTGTTTATCTCGCCTTTGCCATAGTGATGTTAAAACCACATATATATTATTCCTTTTCAAGTAACATTATTATTATTTTTTATGTTGAAGTGTGTGTGTGTGTTAATAACTTAAGTGTAGTTACAGGAGGAGAGCTAGACTCCTGGTGTCCCGTCTTCCCAGTACTCTTTGTCATATAACTTCGTGTGTGTGTGTGTGTGTGAAGGGGAAATCAGCATATTAGAGCTCTCAGAGCTGTCAGTAATTTAAAGAAAGGTAATTATCAGGAAGAAGCATTAAATCAATAGGACTCTATACATTAGAAAGGACTATGAGAGAGCAAGGAGCTGAGCTATAAGGACGGGATGAAGGAACGGTGTCCAACCACTTGGGTTATTTGGGGATCGAATACGGACTTCAGTCACGTACAACTAGGATATCCCAACCAATTGGAGTTCTGAGCTCGATTGTCATATTTTTGTTATTAACAAACTTAGCTATACATAGCAACGTGCTACTACCCCATTCTATACTTAGGATTCTAGAATGTAGATGAGAAATTAGCTAAGAGTTCATCTAATATCGTCATAGGACGAGGGGGGAACTGGAAATTCATTTTGAAGTGTGACTTGAAATTAGAAGTGAGGAGAAGAGACAAACACATGTAGAGGAACTCCTAAATAACCCAGTACTACCTGCCTGTAACTTCATTCTCTGTGGAAATGATGAGTTCGCACACTACGTCGTGAGTCACGACTGGTTAGTACTGGGCAACGGTTTGTGTATCTTCGTTGTTAGGCGTTACAATAACCTTGAGTATTCATCACCCACAGGATGTAGGTCACTCACATGACGCACTCTTGATCCCCCCCTACAATAGTTGTTCAACAGCTGCAGTTCGTATGTACGCGCGTGTGTATGTGACTATACACATACTTGTGTACGCATGTGTGCGTGTGTGCTCGTGTGCGTACAATTGTTTATTGTGTGCGTAGATGTGTATGTGTGCGTACATATGTTCCTATATGTAGAAGTGAGGCTAGCCAGTATACCAGGTGACAGACAGCACCATGCCGAGCGCCCTACAACACTGCCTCGTATACCTCACCCTACACAGCACTCTCACTCTTCCTACACCACCGTCACCACATCAATATTTGTTACACTAAAATAATCGTTTGTCAGAGAATCTGGAAACACAGAATAAAGGAAACTTATAAGTATGCAATATAGAAAGCTGGCAGCAGCGTCTGTTGAAATGAAAAAGTATCATATCTCCTGTTTCAGTCTTGGAAGAAATCCAGACGTCTTCTGAAGATAAGCTGATGAAATATAGACCACTTTAACGTAGCCAATAAGTATAGTTAAGGGGTCTGCCCCGCCCACCTCGCGTTGTTCAATATACATCAACTGGCAACAGCAATCTTGGCGCCAAAACCCTCCTCACGTATTTAGCATTCTCTTCCCCTAACTTACATAAAACTCAACTTACTTAATATTAAGTATTACTGCGTTACATAAATCAATACAAAGAAATTCATCGTGTTATACAAATTTTATACTGATAACCAGTCAGTTGTATTTCAAACATATGAAAAGTGTCTCCATTGACAGACACATTTAGCCTCCATCATGTTGATATGACCAACAGCAAGCGGTCATTAGAGTAATAAATAACGCAGAAGAGGAGCCAGAGTACCAAAATGAGGCGTATAGGAACCCCCCTTTCCTCCCCCCCTTGGCCAGGCTCCGCCTCCAAGGCACCATATTGGCACTCTCGGCCGCCCGCACCACCTCAGTTTCGAACCGAGTTTTCTGCCATGCACACCACCGAACGCTTTTAATATTAATATTTTTTCGAACTTAGGTTTAAGGCTATTTATTACGATGTTTTTTTTATAAGTGTGCCGTAGTGTATTGTTTTTTTGTGTATGCTATTTATTGTGTGCGACGTATGTTTTGTGTGCCCCGTGCTAATATAGCGAATAGGTGAGTACGATTTTATCCACTGTATTAATTTAGTGTATTGTATACTGTATTACTCTTGTTGACTATATACTGTATTACCCTAGTTTGTTGCATACTATATTACTCTAGTTGTATACTATAGTGTATTGTGTACTAAATAACAAGTGTATTGTATACTAAATATCAAATGTATTGTATACTGTATTCCCCTTATTTACTTTATACTGTATTGCTGTTGTTGATTGTACACTTGAATGTCCAATGATTTACACACCTCTTTTGTATCAAAAGCATACATTTCACATTTAGTATGTTAATGTATACGATTTTAATTAACAAATGCCAGTTACTACAACATTAGTAATAATTGCTAATTACAACATTAGTAACAATTACCAAAGCATTGTAACGCTAGTTACCAAATCAATAGTAACGCTAATTACGAAATCATTAGTAATAATTGCTAGTTACCAAAGCATTAGTAACAACAACTATATAGTTATAATATCATTACCAATATGTGAGAGGTGTTGATTACCATAGGAAACAGGAGTGACAACTTCAGAGCCTTCAGGTTAAGAAAACATTACATACAGGCGGTGAGAAGAGCGCTCAGTGTCTAATGTTTAATGAACTAGTAGCAGCAGCAGCTTAACGTTGAGTCATATAGCTGGACCCACTTCCTTGATATAACGGTATAGTTGGTCACCTTTGTGGTGGTGATGGTGATGGGTCAGTGATGGTAGTGGTATTGGAGGGGCTGGGTGTAGTGATATAATAATTGGGGGTGTAGTCGAAGTAATGGGTGTGGTGGTACTGTTGTTGGTGGGTACTGGCGAGAGTGGTGGTGGTGGTGGGTGATGATTCATATTCGCAGTGGTATATTAACGGTCCATACACAAGTATTCTGTATCAATCACCCCAGCGCCATATTTGATTAGCTCTTCCGTATTATAATCAACACTATTATTCATATATATCTCTTTCTATCTCCACCATATCACTAAAAAGATGCATTTCTTATGTTATATTCAGTGACTTGAATCGTTAATTCTGTTAAGATTTAAAGAATAAATGAACTAAATTAACTTATTGAACCTGGTAGTCGCTAGGCCTCAACTTAACGCATAGCCTAATCCGTCAAGAATAGGTGAAAATTTTGACGTCACAGCCCAACCATTTTAAGTTTATGCGAGTTCATTTATTGTGAATTTTATTCCCCATCCTGTAGGCTAAATCAGTCCTGTGGGGTTATACCAGTCATTTAGGCTATATATACCATTCTGTGGGCTATACGCATCCTGCAGGAAATACATGTTATCAATATCAAGCTCTCTCATAGCTTGCTTGAATAGAGAGCTTGATATCGATAATTCAGTGTTCTATCATGCAACCCGTATCTTGTGTGATTTTTCAATCCCCTTGGCAGCCTAGTACAATCCTTATTCGACATTCTTCCGATTGACAGCCACATTATCAGTGACACATTGTCTTAGCCCTCTACTGAACGTATGCCGTCTTTAAATATATGTTGTTGATTGAGGGGCGACGGCGATCAAGGAGTCTGATGCGCTCTGCATGCTAAATATATGTTTTTTGTTTTGAGTTGTTTAAAGAACGTTCCGTTTGGATTTGTTTTCTTCGTTATTTTTAAGGTTAGGAGACCTGCGCTCATGTTCAGTTGTAGCTTTAAGAATGATATAACACGGACACAGTATCTGCCTGTTTGACATTAATAAGCTTTCTTAATTGGTAGTTCCATAGCTTAATAAAAAAAAGACAAAATTCAAGATGATTATCTTTGTGTTGTGGATTTATACAAAGTCACTTTCTCATCTTGCAAGAAATAGTGTCCAGTACAAATGTGTAACTACACTCGATAGTATTAAATTTAAAGTATAATAGCTCGTCATTCCAACAGATACTGTATTATTCTTGCTTGCAAACTCAAAAGAAATTTCACAAAAGACGTAAAAACATTATAATAATAATACTATAAAACAATTTTATTACGGTAATTTACCGTGACGAAACTATAATTTCGCTTTGTTTACTTATTTCAAATTAACTATGTTAAGGAAGTATTAAGGCATTCCTATTTTGTTTATTTACATCTTAGAGAGTTTCCGAAACAAACGTTTAAATTTCAGTAAGATTTAGTGGTTATGAATGATGAACTCAGTGGACAGCATGATGCGCTGGCTATTTCCCAGGGAGAAGCTGTTACAACAAGAATTGTCAAAACACTAAATCATTCTCACAGAGAAACTGGACTTGCTCTACACGAGTTGTTCTAGTAACAGGTAGTCCCTCACGGAAGATCTGAGGGACATCACGGTATTACCAGAACAAATCCTGAAGGGTGTGTTAAGTGCTGGTTTTGCCACCAGTAAAGATTTAAGGGAGCAGCTGAGGGCGGCCCGACAACGGTAGCCTAGAGCTAAAAATGTTCTCTGCCACGCCCGCTTCCCCCACTCCTGCTACACGCTCAAGCGCGACCTGTACCTCTGCCCCTTGGCACTCATTCCCGCAACACACTCAAGTGCGTGATCTGTATATACTCCCTCCTTGACACTCACTCCCCCATCTCTAATATCTTGGAATATTGCTGCTTTTACAGCAGAGATTGGAATGCCTAGATCGAACTTCAAGCTTGTCACATTCAGCTTTATCGGCCGTGTTCGTGTTATCATGCTGAACCTATGTGAGATGATATCCACATAAAGGAGATTTAGATTCTTGCTCTGTATATAAATGATGTTTACAGTGGATGTTAAAACATTCTTAGTAATTAATTTGCATGTTGGGTTTTCAAGTGCTTGAAAAGCTGACCTTGAATCACAGAAAATTACTCCTCCACTGTTTTTCAGCGCGTTAATGGCAAGTTATAGTGCAACTAACTCTGACTGCGGGCTGCTGCATGTGTGGAGGCATGCCAGTTGTTCAGGCTCACACTACCGCATGAAACTTGTCCCTGTCACCCGGGGACAAGGACGCAGTCTCTGTGCTCCAGACAAGTTTACACTGCGACCCAAAATAACGCAGCAAAAACCTCTCACTGGGCATTAGTCCTCATAAACATAAACCAAATGCTTATTAATTCCGCCGCCGGCGAGCGTCATTATATAATGTGAAAAAAATGCCGGAATTCAGAGATACACCATTAATGGTGTCCGAGAAATGTGTAAGTACTTTATTCATAATGATGTGCTGCCAGGACTCTTAGCGAAGTATCCATATATGCAGGCGATGAGTCACAATAACGTGGCTAAAGTATGTTGACCAGACCACACACTAGAAGGTGAAGGGACGAGGACGTTTCGGTCCGTCCTGGACCATTCTCAAGTCGATTTTATCCATATATGTTTACTGTAGGTAATGCGTGCTTAACGTAGTTGAAGATCCCAGTCGACTATTAACTGTTCCCAACCCGTGTCTGCCGGCGGCGTCCTTGTCAGTTCTGGGGGATTTCGGATGTAATCATTTTATATCAATAATAATTTCCTTTAATATTAATGTTTTAATGTAATAACGTGTTCATGTTATAGTTATTAATCAATATTTATAATATTATATATATAATATCATCATAATAATTATCATTAGTAATAATAAAAATAATTATGATAATAATAGTATTATTCTTATTAATGACATTCTAATTAATAATAATAATAATATTCTTATTCTTATTATTATTATTATTATTATTATTATTATTATTATTATTATTATTCAGTGGCTATATACACTAATAGTTGTAGTCTAGTCCACTTCTGTGGGTATATACTTAAGAGGTAATAAGTGTATAGTCGTGGACTGTGCTCAACACCAGGAACAGTTAGATCATCACTGTTGCCGGCCACTGTGATGACCACTAGGTCATCACTGCTGCCGGCCACGGCAGCCAACTTACGTTGCCTTGGCTTCACTGTTTAGACTTGAAACCGTTTCTTAAAATATTTGTCTTTCATTCTTAGGATAAGATTACCTGGCTGTCTCGACGGGGTAACCATCCCCTCTCATCACATCTGCGTGGCATATAGTAGTCTCTCTATTTTTTTGATTCATTAATTTTTCTTCTGTCTTTGATAATATTAAATTGAAATGGATCTGGCCCATTAACAAAAATAAACGTGAAGAAGAACTGTAGGAATATAGAGCAGATATGTGATAGACTCCTTGATCTTACCCTTATGGTTATATTCAGTGGACACATTATTCTTGCAGAAATCTTTTTAATATTTATTATGTTTTTCACTTAGGAAGGAAGCTTAAAAATTAACTCAAAAGTTAATTTTACACTCTTGACGGCCCTGACACATTAGTGTGCGATTACCATCCTCAGGGGCAGGAGATAACGAATTCAAGTATGCAAACATGGAGACACCTTGAGTATCTATCACTCTCTTCGTTCAAACAAGAAATACTCAAGGTGTTTCGGTCGCTTCATATTAGTGCTCTTGATCTAGTCGAGACTTTAACATGTGGACAGTTCATGTACTAAACGCCGAGTATCTAGCACAAAAACAATTAATAATAATAATGATAATAATGAAGGTGAAGGAAAGACCCACTGTATATGTGTGTTAAAAAACTAATTTTCGGATGTAACCTACATCTTTCGTCAAGGTGCTGTATACAATGTTCTTACTGTATTAACATTGTACTCAGCACCTTGAGAAAGGATGTAGGTTAGGTTAGTTTACTGTTCTTGTAATAAACTTACATATATATATTGAGTCATTTCTTCACCTTCATTTAAGCACTACGGCGTTGTAGTAAGTTTCTCAATAATAATACTAATAATAATATGTAGAATTATATTAACAAGGACAACAATTGTGTATAGTTAATGTGGAAACAAAGCATCAGAGTTTGTGATATACCTGTCGCCAGGTCTGTGAGGTTAAACACCGTTGAAACATCTATATGCCTATCATCGACATCTACATCTATATGTGGTTTTTGTTTGTAAAAGAAGTAAATATGTATAAATTCTCCCCAGTCCAACTTCTTTAATTTTTAGGGTTGGAACTCTGTTACTTTGGTGAGTAAAGGTCAAATGAGGTGTGAGTGTGGGTGTAAAGGGTGGTGGGTGCTGGTGTGGGTGTACGTGAGTTTGCGTAAGGAGGGTGGTGGTGGGTGGGTGGCAGATATGGGTGTGTGTGTGTGTGTGTCGCCTTGCAGCCGTGTTCTTAAGGGGATCAAAGAAGTAGGAGAAGCCTCCACCCACCACACTCCAGCAATATTGTTCATACTGCCGCTCTCCTACTATCGTCATCGACTATTTCTACTGCTTCCCTTATCCTATTTCTACATTTGTCTTATTATTATTATTGCCTTTTGTGTATTGAGAATTCCATCCCTTGTTATGTTTCTTCTAGTTCTATATTCTAAAAATTCGGAAGCATCGCATCCCCTTTTCGCTTTACGGCATGCCATTTCCAATTCAAAATAGAAATTCGCCAATATGGCGGCAAATCTCGCTATTTAGAAGCAAAATATGCAGTGACCCAACAGAAAGATGCGGCTTACATGTATGTGATTTATTGTAAACAAAAATAGAAGGGTTGGCAAGATGGCGTTACTGCGTGCTGCAAGACGACAGTTGAGTGCAAATGTTGATTAACAGTGGGTGGGTCTTATGGGGCGAGGCTTGTGTATCTGAAGGAGCTCCGTTGGCGGGCGGACGTGACAGAGAGAGAGAGAGAGAGAGAGAGAGAGAGAGAGAGAGAGAGAGAGAGAGAGAGAGAGTGAGAGTGAGAGAGGTGTGTGTGTGTGTGTGTGGTGTGTGTGTGTGTGTGTGTGTGTGTGTGTGTGTGTTGTGTGTGTGTGTGTGTGTGTGTGTGTGTGTATGTGTGTGTGTGTATTCGGCTCGCCTTTCAACTGTCAATCGATCAACTGTTACTAACTATTTTTTTTCACACACACCACACACACACACACACACACACACACACACACACACACACACAACACACACACACACACACACACACACACAGGCAGTGATGTGGTGGAGGCTGACTCCATACACAGTTTCAAGGGTAGATATGATAGAGCCCAGTAGGCTCGGGAATCTGTACACCGGTTTGATTGACAGTTGAGAAGGCGGGACCAAAGAGCCAAAGCTCAACCCCCTCAAGCACAATAGGTGAGTACACACACACACACCACACACACACCCACACACACACACCACACACACCACACACACACACACACACACACACACACAACACACAGATAGGGGGTAGGAAGCAGGAGACCAGATACAAGGTATCATTTGGGAGATGAAATACTTCAAGAGTCAGAGAGAGAGAAAGACCTGGGGGTTGATATCACGCCAGACCTGTCCCCCGAAGCTCATCAAGAGGATAACATCAGCAGCATATCCAGGTTGGCTAACATAAGAACGGCCTTTAGAAACTTGTGTAGGAATCTTTCAGAACATTATATACCACATATGTCAGACCAATCCTGGAGTATGCGGCTCCAGCATGGAGTCCCTATCTAGTCAAGCATAAGACTAAACTGGAAAAGGTTCAAAGGTTTGCCACCAGACTAGTACCCAAGCTGAGAGGTATGAGCTACGAGGAGCGACTGCGGGAATTAAACCTCACTTCGTTGGAAGACAGAAGAGTTAGGGGGGACATGATCACCACATTCAAGATTCTCAGGGGAATCGACAGGGTTGATAAAGACAGGCTGTTTAACACAAGGGCACACGCACTAGGGGACACAGGTGGAAACTGAGTGCCCAAATGACCACAGAGATATTAGAAAGAACTTTTTTAGTGTCAGAGTGGTTGACAAATGGAATGCATTAGGAAGCGATGTGGTGGAGGCTGACTCCATACACAGTTTCAAGTGTAGATATGATAGAGCCCATTAGGCTCAGGAAACTGTACACCTGTTGATTGACGGTTGAGAGGCGGGACCAAAGAGCCAAAGCTCAACCCCCGCAAGCACAATTAGGTGAGTACAATTAGGCAATTAGGTGAGTAAACACACACACACAATGCGAATCCCTCGGCCCATCAGTCTACAAGGCTGCTCTCACTTCACTTGCTATTCCAGCTGAACCAGGGAACGAACCAACTCCCACAACCTGGCAATTAGCCACAGCTAAACGAAGTGCACAACTTGTACATAAGGCTGTGGGAGAAGGCAACCTGCACAACTAGTACAACCTATTGTAAGAAATTGGTGAACTAGCACAACCTGACTGTGGGAGACTAGGAACTATCCATCCTTCCTAGTGTGACTCCACTAGCTTCAGGGCGACATTATCAACCAAGCGAACACCTTCACCAACCACATCCTGGATTACCAGTGAGAGTGGCCCTGGTTAGGCAAAACTATAGTATTTTTTTTTAGTGTGGCAAATCGAGGGAACGGGTTCCTTGAAGAGTGGGCTTCCAAGTGTGGTGGAGCCAGGATATAGACCAAGTAGAGTGTAACTCGCAAGACACAATCCCACCACAAAATTGGCAAGACGGAACGGAGTGTGGCTCTGAGGGTGGCACTATGAAGGCTGTTACTGTGAGGATGACACTGTGGGAGCTGTTACTGTCCAGATGGCACTATAAGAGCTGTTACTGTGCGGATGGGACTATGAGAGTAGTACTATGAGGATAAATATGGGGGCTGTTATTGTGAGTAGTACACCATCAGAGTAGTACTGTGAGGATGTCACTATCAGAGTAGTACTGTGAGGATGTCACTATCAGAGTAGTACTGTGAGGATGTCACTATGAGAACTGTTATTGAGAAGAAGCAATGTGAAAATAATAGAGCAAATGGTATTATGAGGTTGGCTGACATGAGGCTATCATCGACAGGTACAGTATTGGCGGTGATATGAGGCTGCTTCCTCATAATTCCACCAATAATATTTTTCTCTGAGGGGTGACACTGCATATACTTAATATAACTATATTTAGATAAAGCTTAAAGGACTAAACTTTCCTACAACAACAAAAATTTGTTGGACTGTCTCGAAATGTTGCCTCTTAAGTAATATAGCTTTGATAGATTGTATGAATTGTTATTATTTATATGTGCAAGAGGCTTTACATGGAGCGAGTGTTTACCACTGCGCCACGGGATAAAGAGTGTATTTGTTGCTAGTTCAAAATACAAATTTATTGGAGGAAGCATGAGAGACAAAGGGAATAGAGTGTGTGCATATATTTACTATTTTGTAAGGCGGGGTCCATGAGCTACTAGCTCGATTCTGCAGACAC
>WNGS01092210.1:36967465-36997835 GCA_020271785.1 Procambarus virginalis | reverse complement strand
GTCACTTGCGAGATTTTCAGAGAAAGCACCCGGACACTGAGGTACCGTATATAAGAGCTCGACTCCGTGTCCAGCTCCAGAGTGGTTAGTGGTCCATCTTCGTAACATGTACTGTAGCAAGTGACGGGATCCGCATTCCTCAACAATGGCACCTCTCCCGACCCCTCTCTCGACCCCCCTCTCGCATTCTCCCGACACTGATGCCTCCTCCCCTCTCCCTGGCGGGACCAGCACTGTAAGGGTCCGTCTCGTGCACCAGACACGAGCCACTACCCAACACTCCGCACATCTAAGAGACTTTAGACATAGCTGTAATATACTGTTACCCCTCCTTGAGGTTACCTTGAGGTGCTTCCGGGGCTTAGCGTCCCCGCGGCCCGGTCGTCGACCAGGCTCCTGGTTTGCTGGACTGATCAACCAGGCTCTTGGAACCCTTCCCTCAGTTAGGCCCTCAGTTAGGAAGAGATAATTGCTCAGATATAGATACTACACTTGAAGGTCCCCCCCCCTTCAAATGTAGATATGACAGAACCCGGGAATCCGTACAGCAGTTGATTGACAGGTGAGAGGCGGGACCAAAGAGCCGAAGCTCAAACTTGGTGAGTACAGGGTGTCTGGGCTACAGTGATTGTTTGGGATGGCGTTAGTATTTGTGGTGTTTTATGAGAGTTGTGGGGGTGATGTGAGAGCTTCTGGGGGTGATGTGAGAGCTTCTGGGGGTGTGTGAGAGCTTCTGGGGGTGATGTGAGAGCTTCTGGGGGTGATGTGAGAGCTTCTGGGGGTGATGTGAGAGCTTCTGGGGGTGATGTGAGAGCTTCTGGGGGTGATGTGAGAGCTTCTGGGGGTGATGTGAGAGCTTCTGGGGTGATGTGAGAGCTTCTGGGGGTGATGTGAGAGCTTCTGGGGGTGATGTGAGAGCTTCTGGGGGTGATGTGAGAGCTTCTGGGGTGATGTGAGAGCTTCTGGGGTGATGTGAGAGCTTCTGGGGGTGATGTGAGAGCTTCTGGGGTGATGTGAGAGCTTCTGGGGGTGATGTGAGAGCTTCTGGGGGTGATGTGAGAGCTTCTGGGGTGATGTGAGAGCTTCTGGGGGTGATGTGAGAGCTTCTGGGGTGATGTGAGAGCTTCTGGGGGTGATGTGAGAGCTTTGGGGTGATGTGAGTACCAAGTCCCCCGGGTGTATGTCGGGGCACCATGTACGACGGCTGCGTGCCCAACCACATGACACATTTTGATTTCAGTTTAGTCTGCAAGTTTCGTTACACACACACACACGCGCAATTTTCTGAAATACAGTAGTTGAATGTCCACACGCGAATGATAAGATCAAAAAACTTTTCACTCATTAAAGTGTGCAGTTTGCATTGTTACTATTGTCAAGCTCTGAATGTTGGTTAGTTGAGCCGCTTAATCTTTCACTTGTTTTTGGGTAGTTTTAAGTAATTCGCAGGTGTTTACATTTGATTTTGTGTTTGTTTCAGTCATGGCGACGTACGATAATGTTAGTGTCGAAGCCACGATCTCTGCCACAGTCTCGGACAACGACGACGACCCCCACACGACTATGACCCTCCCCAAGTCCGACGATGGTGCGCAGTGTCGTGCCCCTGGAGAGTCGACCACGACGACGACGACGATGATGATATCAAGTCAAGGTGTGCAGGAGGAAAACCAGAAGAATCAGGAGGAGAGCAGAACGCCACACGCAGAAAAGAAGAGGTCTCTCTCCTTCATGAGGATGCCGAAGCTGAAGCGGGAGAAGTCCTACTCAGAGACCCTCGAGAGGAAGAAGAAGCGAGTGAAGTTCTCGCCCCATGATGGTGATGACGGCGTCATAGTGAACACGCGCGTGTTTGAGCCCCAGGACGTGGACTCGTGCCCGAGGGAACACGCCCCCGCAGAGAACAATGTTGTGTCCGCCACCATCAAGAAACTCATGAGAAAGAGTTCGAAGAAAAGGAAGGCGAGCATCGAAACACAGACGGAAGACAAAAAAGATGAAGACAAGGAAAAGGTGAATAGTTATCATGTAAATAACGGTAGAGCAGCAGAAGGAACAAGTATACAGGAAGTCGAGGATGTGAATCCATCGTCCCCCGACACCCAGAGCCAGCATGAAGGTCACGTGACTCTCGGTACTGAGGTCAGCAACCTTACACACAGCACGATCACTTCTCCTGGTGGTAACATGCCGGAGTCTCCAACTGCCAGAGCCTCAGACGAGCTCGCGTGTCTGAGGCAGCCTTCCTCTAGGTTAATGACACCTGACTTGTCTGACGGTGCCAGCTGTGACGTCAGAGCTGAGGCCGGAGTGCCAGCAGTGCCGGGTTCTGCGGTTATTAATGAAGGAGAAGATATTACACATTCAGGTGATGAGCGACGTATATATACCTCAGAGGAACAATTAGATACACCAGTACCTGAGAACAGCAACATAAACAATTATAGATTGAAAATAAACAGTACACATCTAAATTATCAAAAATTACCGAGTGAATATGAATACGATTTAGCAGTTCCTCACCAGGTGGCGCCCTTGTCTGAGGAGCAAGAGCTGGAAATAAGCGAGTTCAGTAAAGCCGACGACTCTCTGGATAATTCGTCATCGTCGTGCGAAGAGCTCTTGGTCGTAACCCCGTCAGACAAGTGCAGTGCCACGTCCTCCCAGGTGACAGTGAAGAGGGAAGGCACCTTCACCCTCGACGGCCCTCCTCCGCCCAAGATCACGAAGCCATCCTGCGACGCTGCTGGTGCAGATACCATGCCCTGCTCCAGGCGTCCGTCCAGGGATAGTCTTGTGGAACCCGTCCAATTCTTCGTTGATTTAATGGCACCAGAAATATCATCTCCGAAAAATTCTCCAAAACTTACTCAACGTTTAGAACAAAATACTTGTAAAGATTCTAGTTCGCTTGCAGCTAAACTTTCTCCCAAAACGACCAAGCAGACGAGAGCAATAGATCGTGGTAAAAAGCCTCAAGATCAAAATTCTACCATAACTACTTTGAAAAATAATGCAAAGAGAACTTTTGTGAATGCTTGGAGAACAGCCACCAAAACCCAGGAGGTGCCCAGAAAATCATTAAACCCCACCATGAAGTCTCCTCGGGAGACCTCGACACCCAGGGACTCCCCAACCCAACAGCAGCAGGAGAAACCAACAAATGCCAATAACACCAAGAAGCAGATTGACACAAAGACAGCGAAGTCCGTGAGCTGGGAGAAGCACCCGACGCCGAAGGAGACCCGGTCGCCTACGAGACGCAGCGGGAACCCACAAAGGTCCTCCCGCGGCAGGAGCCCAAGAGGAGCCCAGTATGGGGAGGGGTGTCCCTACCCACCTTCAGACGAGAGGGGACCTTCACCAAGAAGTATGACTCGGAGATGGAACGCCTGCAAGCAGAGTGTAACAGACTCAACGTCGAGAAGGAAAGGTTAGTTGATGTTTATCAGCTTTGGTGGAGCATCTCCAGGCTTAATCAAACATTATGTAACCACTTACGAAACTTTTACATCTTCCCTAAATCATGGCGGCTTTGTTTACATTTATTAAAGTTTACGAGCTTTGAAACTTTAAAACAATTTAGGGTTATTATTGTTATAGACAACTTGTTAGTGCTTCGGAGCTCAAACTGTTTAATAAATAGAATAAGCCACCATAATTGAGGAAAGATGTACAGGTTCGTAAGAGAATCCTTGTCCTGATCAATCAGTACTTACCTAAGAGTGCCTACGGGCAATGAAGGTTAAATTCTCATGTCTCGCCTACTAACCTTGTGGTGTATCGTGTGTGTGTAATATTAATAGTGTCTTAGGTCATGCTTGTCTGGGTGCCATGCTTGACGTGGAGGTCACGCCAGGCCTGGGTCTTGAGTGCCACCTTAGGCATTCATCAGTGCCACATTTGGTATGTGTCATCATTTATGCCACGCGTCAGTGCCACCGTATTATCATTTTATTATATTTAGCTTAGTTGGTTTCATTTGAACTATAAAAGCTCATCAAGTTAGCTTGAGCATTATGCATCCCTGAGCAGAATCCCCGAGAAGAATCCCTGAGCNTCGTAGTTTCGGTGTGTGTTTGGCGGGCAGTGTGTCCTGCCTAGTGACGACCACACTTGAATTCTTTGTGAAGATCATTGTTTTGGGGCTTTTTGTTTCTGAACACAAAGTACAGTACTGTACTGTAATTATTATATATCATGCCATGAGTTTCAGAAAGTCGTGGATAAAGTTCAACCTAAGAAAATAGTTGTGAGTAGAGGCAGTAGAGGATGTCCCTTCCTCATTAAGAAAATGTGTGCAGTATGAGGAAAAACTGCAAAGTTTTGTTGAAAAAACTCACCCAGATAAAGCTGTAGCAGGCCGTTGCATTGACCTTTTTAATAACACTGTGATGTCTCACTACAGACAAGTGTTAAAACAGGGAAAAAAACAAGTGTATATAGAAGGTTTTTAGTGAGACAAACAAGCAGTGAGCCACACCTGGTCCTAGTGGTATGCCTGCAAATGTAAGAGAGAGAGAGTACCCCAGAAATGTCATTACTGCCTGATGTTATAATGGAAGGGTACTAACTTTCCAAACACTAACACCTCTCCTCCCTCCCCTCACTATCTTCCATATGCCAACAGAGTTCTCAATAAAGGTAAGATATACTGTAATACAAAATATGAATAGTATTATGTATAAAATGTATTTTAAAGTTAATATTTTTGGGTGTGTGTGGAACAGATTATTCAGCTTACATTATTTCTTATGGAAAATTCGTTTTGGTTTTCGAATTTTCGGTTGACGCACCATCTCTGGGAACGGATTAAATTCGTAAACAAAGGTACCACTGCATATAGTATTGTGGCCAAAAATAATGTTTAAATTTAAATACTGTTACTAACAATCATGTTTTATATTTATATATATTATGGCTAACTTCAATGTCTTTTACCCTCGGGGAACCATGACCTCGACGGGGACAGGGAGCTAAAGACTTTCCTGAGGTCCTGCACCCCCCTCCCTCCCACTTTTTCCTGAAAAAGTTTGTCAACTGGATTTTGAACTGCAGTTTGTCTTGGCATTGGTAGCTTTGGCAGGTGGGCAGTTCCAAGGGTTTATGACCCCGTGGGGTGAAAAAGCATCTCCTGTTTTCTGTCCTACATTGTGGCTTGTTGAACTTGAAGCTGTTGCCCCCTTGTGTATGTTACATGTGACCTTTTAAAGAAGTGGTCTGGATTAATATCCTTCTATCTGTTCTATATTTTAAAAGCTTCTATGAGATCTGCCATGTCATATCTGGTTTGCAGTGTTGTTGTCCTGTAGCTTTCAATCATTCCTGGTATGAAAGATGACTTTGTTCTGCAATGATTTGTTTCACTTTGTATTGTACTCTCTCCAAGGAAGATACAGTATGTCCTCCATGTTTGGATACAGTAATTCAAATATGGGTACATTAGAGATTTGTACAATTGAATAACCACTTTTTTTTTTCCTTGAAGTCAAATTTTCAATTTACTATTCCTAGGGGGTTTGCTTGTTTTTTTTTTTTTACTGCAGCTTCACTTGTTGGGCAACAAATATGCAAGGTTTTGCATTGTTCAATATTAAAGAGCAATTGCCTGTCTTTTGACTGTTTGGTATTAAAAGCTCAAAGCTACTAAGAACTTTGCAAGGGTGGTAGGAGAAAGAAGGATGGGGTGGTGAAATTCTTGGAAGTGGATTTGGATGTGGAGAGAGGAGGCTTGAAAGTTAGGTGACCTTTCCACCGTTGATTGGAGATGTTTTTTTGGTCTAAGCTTGTGTCTTGAGTTCTTCTTAAAGTGGCAGGAGGTTAGTGGTGAGGCAGTGTGGTATTGTCCTGGTTCAGTTGAGGTGTTCTGTCTAGCTTGCAGGAGGCATCTTGCCTATTGAGGTGTGCTTTGGCCTTCAAGCATCTTCAAGCATCAGGGAAGGTTTGTTCGATTCGTCCACATTTAAGCTTTGGTAATGGAGTTCCTTCCGGGTCTTCTTTTTTGTGGACATACAGTGGTGCCACCCAGTCGTAGTTTGGGTTGCAGTATTTTCTGTCTAGGATGTCAAGGTTAACATAGCGGGTCATGAAGGTGTTGTATACTACTATTGGGTAGGGGAATTTGTCCGGGTTCTTGAGTATGCATATCCTGTTGCATTTGATGGCCAGCTCCCATCTGGTGGCAGCGTTACCCTTGAACTTCCTGTCTAAAGTAAAAATTTCAAAACAGGAGCATGGGTTGGGGCTATACTCAGAACGGCTTTCGGGGTTGACTTCAACAAGTTCGACTTCTTCCTCTGTGATTGTGTCTGCTGCAGCAGCTAGGTTGTTCTGTAGTGCCGTCCATGAATGCAATTTTTTTTTAGGGTGTTAACTGAAGTTTGGTTGAAGGAGAACCTAGTCTCTGTTTTTTCTCTGGCAGGCCTGGGGAAGGAGTTACGGTTGCCGCGCCTTGGTCATCTGCTGCAGCCTGAGGTGTTGGTGTTGTTGGGCTATGGTGCCAGTATGGTGTCAGGGTCTTGGGTGGTGATGTTGACACTAGTGTGGTTGACAAAGATGGTTCGTTCAGTCAGGTAGCAATGATGATGAGGTTGGAGTTGAGTAGGGCAACCAGGTGTTCTGGGGCAAATAGTTGCTCCAGAGCTTCCTCGCTTGAATATAGAAGTACAGGGCCGTCGGTATCGTCGCGGGTGTCCAATGGTGCAGCATTTGTGATGTCAACAATTTTCTTGAGTAACTGGGGCCCGGTGAGTCTGGTTCCCCCAAAACCGGACTTTGATGCGGTAGATCATGATGATGGCGAGATTGCCTACCGTCTCTTCTCGGTATATAGGACCAAGATGGGAGTGGGGTCTGATAATCTAAGAAGGTCCCATGGGGTAATGGTTTATGCACCATTTGTAGCATTCATGTAGATCTCTTTGTAAGACCTCAATATAATTTTAGCTTCCTACTCTACCATAGAACTTAAGTGTCTGCAAATTTGATAATGAGAATACTGTATTATAAACCATATTATGTCATTGATGTACGTGACAAAAAGGGTTGGCCCCAAGATGGCACCTTACGGTACACCACATTTCTCCAGTCCAATTTGTTTCCACTTAGGATGACCCTTTGCCTTCTTTGTTTTAATCATTGTTTAATCCATTCTAGTACTTTACCATTTATTCCATATGCATGTAATTTCCTTGCCACCCTTTCATGTGGTACCTTATCAACACTTTAGGGAAGTCCATGTATACCGTGTATTGGAAGTCCTTTGTTTGAATAGCTAGTTAGTCTCCAACAATGTGAGTACAATAGTCAAGTTTGCTGTTATTATTAACAGCAAACTTTAGAAATCATGAGTGAGGATACACAGCCTGCTGGCCGAATTGAACCACTATGCACGTGACCTAGGCGAGGCAGGCCTTGGAACAAGGAACAAGACCTTGCCCCCCAAGAGCATGAGTAGTGTGCAAATAATGCTGCACCACTGCCACAAGACATATCTTACAATGTACCTCTGGTAGGACAAACTAAGTGTCAATGACTAAAGGTCCCTTCCAGGAGGCAGATGCATCATTCAAGCTGAATTTTAATGCTTATTCAGTGTTAAAACAATGCCAAATGTGAATGCTAATAAATGATAAACAACCTTTATATTGTATATGGATATAAGTATAATTTACCTCTTTCAAATGACTGACTAGTTCCAATGACTTCGTAATCTTGAATTTTGGTAAGGTAACTTGCACTTCAACTAATGGCAGATCTGTACCAATTTTATTTAAATTGACACTAGGCAGATTTGCCTCAACTTTTGCTAGTCCATCACGCTTGTCAGGCAGCACAAACACCATACTCAGTCTAGATCCCTGCAAAGATACATTCATCATTAAGAATATGATCAATGTGAACAAACAAAATCAGTAAACACTAGAAATTGTAAATTTGAACCAAGTGTAGCAGTAGCACACCTCCGAGGCGCTAATTGTTAACACTTTCAAGTACCTGGCGGGCCACCCGTATCACACTGGAAGGTAGGCTGGGCACTGCCCGTGATCACACAACTCGATGTTAAACTCTTTCACTCACAATGTTTATACTTAATAATAAGAATAAGCAAAAATTAATGCACGATGCCAAGAGTGTCATCCCCTTAACTGTGTGTATTTTTTGATGATGCCGAGAGCATCATCAGAACGCCAAAGCGTTAACATGTTAGCAGGGACGAATGTTAAAATTTTATTTAAGATTATTTAACAGTGGTGCAGTACTTGGGAAAGGTGGTTGAGATGAAAATCTTTACATGAAAATTAGTTATATTTTTAGAGAGTATCGTAATAGGTGAAGTAGGTTAATTGGAAATTGTAATTATTACTGCAGATGGTGATGATGGTGGGGATTGTTCTTGTGATGGTGGGAATAGAGAATAACATTTAGAGAGATCTTACAAACCTTATACTCCATTACTAGAAATGTTGCTCCAAGATCTTTGTCATGTTGCATGCAATAGTCATCTGTAATGTGCATCATTGGCACCATGGTGCTCTCACTATCTGTAATCCAAAACTCCTGATCTCTTGTAGCAGAATTCTTAAACTGATTCTTCCATACACCCTTAAAGTAGACTGCATTTACCAGCACCATCCTCGTTAAGCTATTGAACATTCCTAAAATGTGAGAAGAATTATTAGCAGAAATAAATCTTATGTCAGAAGTAAACACAGTGTACTAAGGCCACTAAACATTTACGTTATTGCATATTACTGTTTAGGGGGAGTCAGATTATGGTCCTGGTCTGATCCAGAACCAAACTATTTGCTCTCAATTCAGCATTTAATCTCACAGTTGGAGACTGAATGCCAACCTATGAGAAGCAAGACTATCACACTACCATCCAGTCCAAGTGGCTGGACACCATTCCTTCCCTCCGTCCTAACCTAAATCCTTATCCCTTCCAAGTGCTATATAGTCATAATGGCATAGTACTTTTTTCTGAAAATGACCTTACCTGGCTTTACTTGAAATAATTAGGTAATACTGTAATATATTTGTGGCAACTCCCGCCTGACAGCTCGGGTGGAGCAGACCACCTCCGGCGCTTGATCTGTCAATGCCTCTGTTTTTGCCAGACTTTCCCGCCCTATTGCGGTCAAAATATGCCACATACAACTTTTTTATTATTTTTCCTGTGATCAGGGAACACAAATGAACACCTTTATAAGACAAAATTTTCTTTTTAATTTTGTTATGTCTTGCGCCTGGGCGTGTTGCAGGCTATAATTGCAAGAGCAGCCCAGGGGTTAAAAGTAATTAGTTAAAAATACTGTATAGTATGTTAAGTACTGTATATTAAAATAGTGTATAAAATTATAAAAGCATTTTACCTTCAGGAATAAGATTCTTAATGTGGGAGTTTGTTTCCTTTTCCACAGCTTTGTTTATCTCCTTCCGTACTTGTTCACCTTCACTAAAATTGACAGTCTTTGAGCAGCTGAGGTACTTTTCTTTCATGATGTTGTTATAGTCACTCAGTATAGTCATTTTGTCAGAGATATACCCCATGTTGGATGTCCTAATCTCATAGTGAGGTGCTTCAGTCTGTAAAGGAATATAACATTTTTGTGTAACTCTTTTTGCTAGTTAATTAATTAAAGCAGCAAAATAATTCTATTGAAATGACAGGAAATCTGTTTACTGTGAAATACTGTACAATAATAGAATATAATCATGGAAAAGTTCACAGTATATATAGTATACTGTATACCTTACTTAATTATTTATTTACAAGGTGCAATGGGTTATTTTATTAAACATTTTGGTGTTTAACTGATGTATCCTTACAAAGCCATTAACACACACAGTATTTCAGGTAAGTTAATATACTAGTTGAGAAACAGAGAATATGAGGTGATTTTTTAGTTACAAAGTGAACAATCTTAAAATATTAAAACTAGTTACTGAGGTACGGTATATAATGATAATTTACAGTACATTAAAAATGACCAAAAGTGATGTACAAACTGAATTAAAATTAGTTGATGTACAGTATTATAATTAACATGTAGGCCACCTCCCATTGTGTTAATTATAATATATTTCAACCTATACTTTAATGTTCAAATTTAGTGAATGATTATATACAGTATAGCATTATAAATAGGGGTTGGTGGTGATAATCAGAAATTATATTGACCAAGTACTAGGTGAATTAGTAGCATAAGATAATAATGGATGGAATAGATGGAATACTATGGTGAATAGATGGACTACTAGGTGAATTAGTAGCATAAGATATTAATGAATGGAATACTATGGTGAGAAACTTACACAAAAACATAAGGAAAAAGAAAACTGAAGAAGGCCCATTGACCCATACGACAACTCAGTTATATCCACCTACACTCATTTCTATACATTTCTAATCTGCAACTACGTGAGTTCTATCTCACATTTACTTAATATTCTCAGAAACATCATGTTACTGTACTATGATTTTATTGTGCAAACAAGCATCTGATGTCCCAAGAGTTCAACACATTCAATGCAGAAATGCCATGCTAATGAAGGGTTCTAAATTGTGGAATGACTTACCACATGCAATCAAATACTGTACTGCACTACCTTTAAACAATTTAAAAAAGAAACAGAGAAGTCCCAAATTGATATTATGTAGCATTTATATATACAACACCAAATACCAAAAATCTCTCATAGCCTTCATCTTATGTTTGCTGTGATTTTTTTATCTATAAAATACTGAAACTATACCACTGTAACAGTTCTTATGGTGAATATTAGTAACAAGATTATTTTTAAGTACTGTACAGGCATTTGTAATTACATCTATTAATTATAAACTGAAGCTCATATTACAATGTGTATATACTTAAATTCATGTGAATATTACTACAGTATTGTATTTTTAAGGCATTTAATTAATTTTGTCAAGGACAGGCAGCCTGTATATGTATGTACATTAAGCTTGTACTGATGTTTCCAACCCCTTCCCCTTACCTGAGATCAAACTATTGACCCTCCCCAGGCTGCACCTCCACAGCAGTTGACCAACTCATGGGTACCTATTTGCTACTGGGTGAACAGTGGCACTAGGTGAAAGAAAACATGCCCCACTATATTTGGCCTGCCCGGAATTTCAACCCTGAGTTCTGGATTGTGAATTCAGAATGAACCCAACTGTACTACTGAGACCAGTTTTATTATCATCCAACAATGTGTCAATGATGCAGTATAGCCCCACAGATTCTTACCTTAAGATCTGTAACAACATCTTGAAACGCATTATGGATAGCTGCCTTATCCTGGGACAGATGCATAACAGAATGCAACTCTTTCTCAGTATTGCCAACAGCTCCAGCATAGGTCATTCCCAAAGCTGTCATGACACTGAAGGGAGAAAAGAATAGATTTCCTTCGATCTTCTGGGTCAGTTTCTGTCAAAAATAAAAAAATAAACATTAGAAAAGGATTAAAAGCAATTCCGAGGTTCTAAACAGTAGAAGCATACTGGAGTAGAAGCTGCATCCCTTTTCCTTCACAAACAAATGAATGAGGTTTTGTGCACTTTTACAAAAAATGTTGCAATTTCATCACACTGCATATTTTCCATATATGTTAATCTTTATAATAGATTCAGGGTGTTGCACTGCATCTTCAAAGTAGGAACTGTAGTATGCAGGTTAATGCTATCATTACTGTAGTGTGGAACATCTCATAATTTCACTTCGGTGCACCATGAATATATTTCACAAGGCCATAAAGAACTAATTATTTAATGTATCCATTTAACAAAATGCCAACATAAATCTAAAAAACAATTGACTGAAAAAATAATTCTGGTTTGCCAAGTTATCAATGTGACATGTGCTGTGTCACAAGCATGCTTGCACTCTTCTTTATTAACACTAGAAATATATATACAGTACTATTGTGCCCTTTGCAGGAGTTAGTTCTGAAAATGCCTAGTGCTTTTCCAACCCTCCATCTTCATTCAGAATCAGAGCATTTGGTCTCTGAGCTTTTTGATAACTCATATAACTACATTTGATAAGCTTAGCCATGGTATGAAGGCGGCAGGCAAGGATTTGCAATTATTATAGTATTTAAGCCACAAGTCTATTGCTGTCCAATCAATGTCATGTTGACCAAATACTGTACCTGTATCTGTTTTATCTCTAAGTTGTAATATCTTTCACCTCTCCTGCATGAATGCTTGTGTGACTCTGCTGACGTGAATCACTAATGTATTTGACTACAGACTACATTATACTCACCACACATAAATCACGTGTAAAGTTGTTCTGACTGACAGCAAGCTTGGCAACGTCTTCATGGTGAGCATATGGTGACAAAGACGAGGCTTTCACTTTATGTGATGATGTTGCCATGATTCCTAAGACACGCTGGAATGACGGAACAAAACATTGTTTTTATATATCAGTTTTATAACTGGGATCTTGTATAATAAAGTATATAATAATAATTAAAAATAAAAAGTGGGTGGTAATAGAAGCAAAAACTCTTACATATTTAAAGTCAAACAAGATTTTTTTCGAATGCTCTTTATTTCCTTCTCTGAGGCTATGGGTCCTCACAATTGCACCAGAGGTGGTATACTGTATACATGCAGCAAACCACTTTAGAAATAATGTACTAGCTACTTAATTTAATTAAACTGTATAAGGATAATTTATTTCAAATTCTCAGACATTAAAGGTTCCTATTAAAACTACAAGACATTCGCAAACCTATTTGCTACTAATGACATGTAATTACATACAGTGGTACAGTGATGCTGGAGCTCGGCGGAGTGTTGCTCCGGCACCTCTACAAGTGGATGATGGAATGGGGGAAAGAGAAGAGAGATGATGGCTTGTGAGTGATGGTTGATCGTGGCAGGAAATTGCATAAAGTCATAAGTTGAACTTATGCATAAGGTCATTGCATGGACTAAAAGAAACCTGGCAATAGAACTTTAGAAGCTCAAAAGGCAATTGAAAAGGGGAAGTCTGGAGGAATTACCATAACAAGCAACAAGAAAATTGTCTCCATTAATTATCAAGTTTCTTACTAGTCTTGTGAACAATTTGCAGCACACGACAACATCCACGAAAGGCTCTCAAACGTCTGAACCTCAAAGTACTGTACTGTATGTATAAATCACTGCTCATTGAAATGTGTGTCCTTGAAAAAGACTACTGGCCTGATTAAATACCACCTAATTATGAAGTTGAAATATTCTCTCTGTAAGAGGTTTAAGCCTTCTTCTTACTCTGCACTAAATGCCTTTAGAGACTATGTGGAGGAACATGGATGCTGCATCCTCCAAGATTTACACCCATTACTGAGCCGTTTACAAGTCATTCCTATTAGTACTGCCGAGTGTGAGAGGGGATTCAGTCACATGAATCTGATAACAACACGCTCAAGAATTCTCATAAATCATATATCAGCACTTATGTTTGTTAAACTACATGGACCCCTAATTCAGTGGAATCCTGAGCCATATGCCATGTCATTACTGTGGTACTACAGATCGGCAGATGACACCAGGACACGAGTTGCTTCAGACCCGTGAAAACATCTCACATCTGACCCTTTGTGTAAATTATTGTGAAACTTCTCACTAGTTATATTTTGTGAACACTAAGTGTTTTGACTTTTTCAATTGATAATACACTATTAATGTTTTTTCTTTATTTGTTTGATGCAGTAATTATATTTATGATAGTGAGTACAAACACAAAATACTGTACTTAATCGATTGACATATATAGAAACAGGATAGGAAATGACAGCCTTTTGTCAGTCCCACCAGAGGAGCATCACCTATAAAATTGGCACTGCATCCCAGATTACATAATACTGTACATGTTCTCAAAAAAGTTCCAGGAGCTAAACAATTTCCCATCAACCAATTTAAAACAACCAGGACCTGGAAAACAAGTCAGGTAAATGACTTAATGGTAATGTTCAGGCAATCAGAGCCACAGAAAGAAGTATAACTCAACCAGTGATCCAGTAACTTCTACTCAAGAATAGAAGAAAGAAGACTCAAGAACGAAGACTACACCATGCTGCCCTTCCTGACCCGACTCAACGCCTAGTCAGTTGTGGGGTTGTTCCAGCATCGACTCAAGACACGTAGCCGAGTTTAGCCCTGGCTCTTTCTCTATAACTTCAGCGCTTTCTCTCACCGACTTTTCTTCAACTGTCCCCACTTCAAGGCTCGTCCTAACGGGTATCTTATGCTGTATATATTTGATTTGTGACAAATGCTATGGATATACAGTGGATCTTCTCTTAACACCAATATTCATCACCATACAACATAACACTCGATGACCTCAATTGGATACCAGTTGTGTATCCAAGATCCTCTCTTATTGCGAGTGTTCAGTGGTTAGAGCTGTGGGCTGCCACTCTGGTGGTCTGCGGTTTAAGGATCCTATGGCCCGAGTGTATGAATGTTTTTATCTACATTTATTGTGGGGTAGGAATTTATATGATTGTGGCATGGATCACCTAAAGCCTCTGTGCTCAAGTGGCACTGTAGGGGAGGGCCTAAAGTCTCAATTGGATACCAGATGCATCTCTTCGAGATCCTCTTTTATTGTGGGTGTTTAACAAGAGCTGCAGGCAACCGCTCTGGTGGTCTGTGGTTTAAGGTTCCTATGGTCTATGTGAATGAAATTTACCCGAGTTTGTATTACTGTAATTATAGGTGTCATTAGTGGTTAATATGACTGAAGGGGGTCATCGGTGATTATGGGGGATAAGTAACTGTCACAGAGATAATGTTGTTTGCTACAGTACTTCCCCCTCCTAGACTACAAAAAAAAAGTCGGTGAAGAAAAACAGAAATATGTGGTTATTGTTCCATGGGTCTCTGGTAGAACAAGTAGATCTAGTGCCTATTGAGATGCAGGCAGCAGGTGGACAGACTTGACCACTAAGACCATGTAGGATAGTAGGGGCAAAAGAGATAATAATGTGGTTGTAGCATCCTGGGCCACTGGTGGAGCAATCCGGTACCAACCGAGATGCAGGAAGTGTACGGATGAGCTCATTCACCAGAGCCATAAGAGGTAATGTAGACAAAGTGGTTGTTGTGTAGTGAGACATCGAGGACAAGGAGAGGCGCAATGGCAGCTAGTCGGACTGGTCAGAATAATGAGGGAATTATTGTTGGATCTGCATTGCCCTAGTGGCAACGTAGAGTCAGCAAGGCAGACTGTGGGTCCTGCTTTGTGCAGGTGGCGTGTGAGTCGACAGAGCAGCAGGATACAGTGGACATGGTAGGTGAATCTGACAAAGGAGCAGCTGTGGTGGGTCGGTGTAGGACCTGCTTTGCCCTGGCAGCAACAGAGAGTCAGCAGGACAGGCTGTAGGTCCTGCATGATGTAGTTGATGTAGCAGATGAGTCTGTTGGATGGGTAGGTGATGATTGTAGGGAAAGTCACAACTGTGACAAGGTCACAGGCAAAAAATCCACGATGGGCAAAATTTTTATTTTAAGTCCATAAGAGGCTTTGTTGTAGTCTGTCCAGCCTGTCTCTCGACTGTCAATCAACTGGTGTACAGATTCTTGAGCCTATTGGGCTCTATCACATCTACATTTGAAACTGAATATGGCGTCTGCCTCCACCACATCATTGCCTAATGCATTCTATTTGTTAACTACTCGGACACTGAACAAATTCTTTCTAATGTCTCTGTGGCTCATTTAGGTATGTATTAAGTTTCCACCTGTGTCCCCTTGTTCATGTTCCACCCATGCTAAATAGTTCGTCTTTGTCCACCCTGTCAATTCCTCTGAGAATTTTGTAGGTGATGATCATGTCTCTCCTTATTCTTCTGTCTTCCAGGGAAGTGAGGCTAAGCTCTTGTAGCCTTTCCTCAATGTTCATACCTCTGAGTTCTGGGACTAGTCTGATGGCGTACCTCTGAATCTTATCTAACATTGTCTTGTTTAGCTAGGTATGGACTTCATACTCCAAGATTGGTCTGATATAAGTGATATACAAGGTTCTGAATGATTCCTTATACAAGTTTCTAAAGGCAGTTCTTATGTTGGCCAATCTAGCATATGCCGCTAATGATATTCTTTTGATGTGGGCTTCTGGGGACAGGTTTGGTGTGATATCAACCCCCCCATATTTTGCTTTCTCTTTGACTCTTGCAGGATTTCACCCTCCATTTGGCATCTTGTGTTTGGCCTCCTGCTCCCTTCACCTAATTTCATTACTTTACACCTTCCTGAGTTAAACTTGAGTAGCCATTTTCTAGACCATTCATCCAGTTTGTCCGGGTCATCCTGTAGGTTCTGTCTATCTTCATCTGTCTCGATTCTTCTCAAAATTTTGCATCATCAGCGAACATTGAGAGAATAGGAATCTTCCACCCTCTGAAGATCATTTAAATATCTCAGAAACAAGATGGGTGACAGTTCAGAGCCCTGTGGGGCTCGTTAGTAACATCTCGCTACTCTGATGTCTCCCCCTTCACAGTTACTCGCTGTTTCCTGTTACTTAGATACTCCCTTATCCACTGGAGCACCTTACCTTTATCTCCTGCCTGTTTTTCCAACTTTTGCAACAGCCTCTTATGGGTACTGTGTGAAAGGCTTTCTGACAGTCTAAGAAAAGCAGTCTGTCCACCCTTCTCTTTTATGCCTAAGCTTTTTGTCACCTGGTCATAGAATTCTATTAACCTGCTGGTGGTGGTTACAAAGCTCCTCTCTCATATATTCTACGAGCCTTTTCCTCACGATCTTCTCCATTACCTTGCATGGTATACAAGTTAGGGAAACTGGCCTGTAGTTCAGTGCCTCTTGCCTGTTGCCCTTTTTGTATAATGGGACTACATTAGCTGTCTTCCAGCTTTCTGGTAGGTCTCATGTTTTCAGTGACCTGTTATACACCACAGAAAGTGGCACACTTAGTACTTCTAGACCCTCTTTTAGTATCCAGGGTGAAATTCTGTCAGCCCAACAGCTTTTGTCACTTTCAGCTCAAACAGAAGCCTTTTGACCTCATCATTGGTAAGCTCAAATTCCTCCAAGGTTGCTTGGTTTACCACCACCTCTCTTTGTACATGGGTTTCTCCTTGCTCTATTGTGAAGACCTCCTGGAATCTCTTGTCGAGTTCTTCACCCACCTCCTTGTCATTCATATGTATCTGTTTTCCCATTTTCTCAGTTTCATCACTTGTTCCTTCACTGCTGTTTTCCCTCCTGATGTGGCTGTGAAGCAGTTTTAGTTGGGCCTTGGCTTTACTAGCAATGGCATTTTCATACTGTCTCTCTGCTTCTCTCATGTATACGATTTTGGATGTCAAGGTATGACATGTCATGGTAGGTTGAGAAGAGGATGCTTGTTACAGGATGCTAGTTGAGTCAGCGCTGCTGGCAAAGATAGGTAGGACGTAGAGCTGAAGGTGCCGTGCTCCCCCTCCCCCCTCTCTCTCACATACACACACACGCACATAGGGGCCTGGTAACCTGGTGGATAGGGTGCAGGACTCGTAATTCTGTGGCGCGGGTTCGATTCCCTCACCAGGCAGAAACAAATGGGCAAAGTTTCTTTCACCCTGAATGCCCTGTTATCTAGCAGTAAATAAGTTCCTTGGAGTTAGTCAGCTGTCACAGGCACACTCACACATTGACACAAACTTTTTTAGTGTCAGAGTGGTTGGCAAATGGAATGCATTAGCAAGTGATGTGGTGGAGGCTGATTCCATACACAGTTTAAAGTGTAGATATGATAGAGCCCAATAGGCTCAGGAACCTGTACACCTGTTTGATTGACGGTTGAGAGGTGGGACCAAAGAGCAAGAGCTCAAGCACAATTAGACGAGAACACACACAGGCCTTGCGCCGAGTGTACAGCACTCTGGGGTCGTAGTCCTAAGGACCTGGGTTCAATCCCTGGCAGAGGCAAAATTGATTTCACCCTGATGCCCCTGCTCACCTGGCAGTAAATATGTATCTGGAAGTTAGACAGCTGCTATGGCTGCTTCCTGGGAAAGAAAAAATGGTCAGAAAGGTGGGGTCCAAGAGCTAATAGCTCAATTCTGCAGATACAATTAGTGAATATACACTCACTCTGTGCTGAGAGCGAGTAGAGGCAAGGTGACGTTTCTGCCCGAAATGTACCTTCTTGTAAATAAATAAATAAAAATAAAATTATAAAAATAAATAAATAAATAAAAATAAATAAATAAAAATAAATAAAAAAATAAAAATAAATAAAATAAATAAAAATAAAAATAAATAAATACAATAAATAAATAATAAAATAAATAAATAAATCAATAAAAGTATCGCTCGACAGGGTTTGTGTACGTTTGCAGTGCAGCACTGGAGAAATCATTTCCCCGATTTTCTTGGATATATCGACAAAATTTACAAACATCCCTCTAACATGTTTGTTACAATGCAGGTAATTTGTCATTAACAGCATCAACGAACAGAAAACCTAAGAGAAAGCATTCAGATATGATTTTCAAGAACAAGAGTAAATAAAGGTGGGAGAGTGTCCTCCCAAAGGATGCATGCACTGCGTACCAAGTGAGGAAGATACCTTCACAGACATCGATAACTTTGACTCCTGGTTTAACCTTGACGACGGGCCGACGTCTGTACAGCTACTTCGACTAGGAGCCGCCCGATCACGATCTGTTTGGCAGAGATTGGCACACGCCAATCGCCTTGCATCACAGGTCAGTTGATAGATTTTGAACGTTTTCTGGCTGGTTCTTCCGTCGGGGTGATGGTGTCTGGCGCCGCCTTGGCCGAAAGGTAGGTACCAAGAGTTGTGGGTCTTGTGGATCCTCAAACCAAAGGCGTCTGGTATCTGTTCTTCCGGAGGGCACCCGATGATTTTCGCGTTTAAGTTGGCAGTCCAAGTTTTTGTTTTTTTCTACAAAGTGTTCTCTGTGTGGGGCGGGGCCCGGTGTCTGTCATCCTGAGGATCCACAATCAGCTGCCTGTCTTTATTGGCCGCGAGGTACATTAGTTTCCGCTGATAAGCAACATTCATTTCGCCATTAGGCTTCACGATTAACCCTTCACGGGTACCCCGGGCGCATCCGATCCCATGATTGTCGTCGCCCTTGACTCAACAACGTCGAAAACTTTTAATATCTGCAAATTATGAGCATTGATTGATGCGCCACTGTGAGTGCCGCATCTTTCAACATCACTCGTGCAGTTACCGGGCAGAGAAAACCTTCAGAAGACATTGTTAAGGCTTGATAAGACAGACAGGCTAGTTACTAACAAGCTAGACAGATTGACAAGCTAGACAGACTGACAGGCTAGTTACTGACAAGCTATAGACAGACTGACAGGCTAGACAGACTGACAGGCTAGAGTTACTGACAAGCTAGACAGACTGACAGGCAAGAGTTACTGACAAGCTATACACACTGACGGGCTAGTCAGGTTTGTCTGGTACAAGTGAGCCCCTCCAACCCTCCCTGACCCGTCTAGTGTGAGCCACGTTCCCGTACCAGTCGTGTCCAACTGTGGGTTACTGAGGACGTGGTAACACCCGCCACTCTCCACCTGCTCCAGTATAGAGAAAGATTCGACCATGATAGGTGGACTTCCCAGGTGAATTCCCAATGTCCGTCTCTGTAAACAGCCAGTACATCTCCCACTTATTTTCAGCACACGACACACACATATACATGTGGAATAATATTAAAATTTATAGAATAACATTATGTCTATTTACAGAATAACATGACATTTATAGAATAAGATATTTACTTAACAAAATAACATTGCATTTATTATTTACATTTACTTAATACGAAACATATTTTTATTTACGGAATAAAAAGTCATTTTTACTTAACAGAATAACGTGAAACACGTATTTTTATTTACGGAATAAAAAGTCATTTACTTAACAGAATAACGTGAAACGCGTATTTATTTACGAAATAACAAGACATTTACTTACGTAATAAATTGCAGAGAGCAATAACTATATATGTTGTTGGAGGAGAGAGACACACCGTCCTGCAGAGAGCCAGACCCCTGCTGCCGCAGGAGTCAGGGAGTCGTGTCCTGGGCCTCCGCCTCGCTGCCAGCCGCACCACATAACCTCTCCTCTATTAATCACTTTACCTGGAAATTGATTAATTCTTACTGCGTTCTTCTTCTTGACGTTCTTCTGCGTTCTTCATCATTTAGAAAAGATAGTAGCAAAGTCATTTGAACATTTAAAAAGACAAATTGCGTCATACATAGGCAATTTCCAGTACAAAATTCCTTGTAATACGCCCCGAATATTTATCTCTTTATGGTAATTTCTAGCTGGTTGATATGGCAACGCTTCCCTTAGAGCAATTAACACTAGAGGAAATTCCCACCTGTGTTGGTAGAGCAGATTTTTTCTGGTGAAGTAATTTATAATGCACTCCGTTATAGCCTAGATAGTTGACCAGACCACACACTAGAAGGTGAAGGTATCTACTACTATCTCCTCTACTACACTTTGCTCCTCACCTCTATTGCCTGCATCTACTTCCTCTTTTTTTTTTCACGGGAGACATCTCCTGTCACGCAGGGTGCAGTCGCACCTCCACAGATATCCAGTATCATCTATTGATACTGGTAATGGCTCAAAAGGGCTACCACTTACGGGCTATTCATGCCCGTGCCACCTCTTGGGTGGCTTAATCTTTATCAATGAATCAATCTTCCTCTTTTTTACGGGCTCACCATAGCTCGTGCTACATGGACACTTCGTCCTGAGTAGCTAAATCTTTAACAACAACAATACTTCCTCTTCACAATCGACTTGAGAATGGTCCAAGACGGACCGGAACGTCGTCGTCGTCCCTTCACCTTCTAGTGTGTGGTCTGGTCAACTTACTTTAGCCACGTTATTGTGACTCATCGCCTGCATACCTAGATTACTCTCCTATGGTTTCTTTTGATGTTAGCCCGAAACGCTATGCGTGCTAGTGGCTTTACAAGATTGTAAAATCACATCATTCCTAAATATTCTCTCTTAACCCCCAATGTACCTTCTTGTATTTAAAATAAATAAATGCTTGGTTTTAGGTCCATCCTCTGGAGGATCATTAGGCTACACAAGTGCTTATGATCGGCCCACTGGATGATGAGTGTGGGACGTGGGTGATTATTGAAGTAAAGTGTATGTAACTGGCTCCCACAGATTTTGTTTTTTAAATTTTGCCCGAGGGGCGAGTTTATTGGGCAGCGCCACTCATCTTGTGAGTGGACACACCGCCATAGCAGCATGTACAAGATGTTTGATGCTCAGCTTAGACTAGAGACATGATTTTGTTGTCATTGCTAATGTTAAATAGTATATCGACTGTACTGTTGCTAGAACTATAGATTCTATAATAGTGTCTTTCCTCAATTATGTTCACTTTTTATACTGCTTATTTGTAAGGGGGCACTGTTACGAATCTTGCTAGATTCTATCATTACTCTGATTCTGTTATTACTGTATTATCTTATTCTCTAATTATTGTAGCATCCAGTTGTATGATATGAGATTTTGAATTATATTATTATAGCATGCTGCAGTGTGCCTGAGTTGCATTATATTGTATGAGGCTTTTGTGTTAGAATTTTCATGTTGGTTCCTGTGTGGCGGTTGACCAGGTTGGAAATGTGGCTAGCGTGGGAATGTGTCGTCAAGCGAGTGTTTATGATTAACCTTGTTTTATTCTCAATATGCTTGTCAATATGCTATTGTATAAATTAATGTCATTGTGTACTCTTAGAGATTATAATGTCTTGATTATTAGTACTACAATTTATTATTAGAATTTCCACAATGTTATGTGGATAGTTAGTTGATATGATGTAGACGCTTGGCCTGTGGACCGACGCGTGGGTCAGTAGCGTGGGAGCTGTGTACGGGAGGAGGCATGTATTAATTAAGTTAAGTCATTGGTTATTGTAATTTAGCCCATTCAAGTTTGATTTCCTGGTTAGATGATTTTGTATTCTCTCAAATAAGTTTTTATGTGCAGGTGATATTGCTCGATAAGGATTTTATTTTAATAGTGCATGCTAAAGAATATTTCTGGCTTTATTACGTACCATTTAAATGTTATGTTTGTCCCCCTTAGCATTAATATATTGTTCCCCATTTTATGCGGTGAAGTATCAATACCCCTAGACAATTGTTGGCAAGGCCGATTTAATATTATTTTTAACACTGCTGGGAGAAGAACCTTAATTTAGTCTCAGGGGTGGGTAACAGGCACGAAAAAAACAAAATCCAAATTTAAACATTTCTAGGCTTAGTATATCTATATATATATGTATATATATATAGTATATATATATATATAATACTATTTATATATACATATATATACACTATTTATTAATTCTGCTAGAATTAACTACTTAAAATTATCTGTTAGATTAAGACCTGCCCGAAACTGCGCGTACTAGTGGCTTTACAAGAATGTAAATACTATGCTATGTTTCTCCAACCCAATGTACCTTCTTGTAAATAAATAAATAAAAAATTTAGAGCCAAGATAAGCATATTAGGACCCAGGATTACTTGAATTAGCCCTTTGGCTAGTCAGTATTATCAAAATAACTTTTTGTGTTCAATTTCAGTGTACTTATGTATGCTTGACTAAATAGTTGGTCATACATGCCTCGCCTATCCCTCATACAATCTAATTGCATACTATATACTTTTGCTTAATTGTTATATATAGTATTAGTATTTGTTATTAGCATTGGATAAAACCCACACTTGTGTTTGGTGAAATTTATGTAAAGATTTACACGGTCTTTCACACTCTCCTAGGTGAGTGCTTTATCAATGTCTGAGTATGAGGTTAGGACGAGACTTGCATCTCAACGTCTAATGAGGCTGCTATCTGCGGTAATGTCTTCTTCGGAAGTATAGTCGTGTCATTTCTGTAATCCTGCTATTCTGATTTACCTGAGGGCCACTAACCCTAGTGGCCTCGACGAGGACAGGAAGCCGGCGGCTTGTCGAAGGTCCCCCCCTCCCCATTTGCCTTGGTGATCTTTTCCAGGTATATTTTGAAATTAAGCAGTTTTGGCAGTTACGGCTTCGGCGGGTAGGTGGTTCCATGGGTTAATAACCCTGTGGGTGAAAAACCATCTCTTGTTCACAGTCCTACTTTCTAACTTGTTCTGTATTTCAAATTTCAATGTGATTAGCTCTGTCGTGCTTGTTGGAAGAGTTGGCAGTTATGAGGCATGGTCAACATCCATATCTTTCCTGGTATGGGTGTTGACTTATTAACTAGTTTTCTTGGGGTGATTCGTAGCTTGCACTGAACTTATAGTAATGTGTTGTTGTGGATGAGGTCACCCGTCCAGCCAACTGCCGGCACGAGGCACTTGAAGTTTTGGAGTCACTTTATTAACTCTCGTGTTCTTGATAATATCCTCATAATGCCCCCAGAGTTCGCCAATGCAGACTACTGATCACATGCCTCTGTATGACTAACCATCTTGTATGATGGGGATCTTTTAGCATCACGTAGATACACTTTATATTCCCTCTTCATATAGTCTAGGGTAGCTGCATAATGCAGATTACCTAAATGTGTTAATAAAAAAAATAAACATTCGGCAACCAGGCTTCCTTGCGACCGCTTGGTAAACAATCAGTAACACTGGATACTTTGTGGTTATATACGCCAACTCTGACCCATTGTGACCTATGGCGTTCCAGATCGTGGTGTGGGCTGCATTACCGACATATTATGAATGTGTAATCAGTGTGTTTATCTCTGACCTTCGTATAGAAAATGTACTATAATTTGCTTAGTTAGATACTATTCATAAAGCAATTCAACATGTCAGCTACAATTCACCATGAACATTAGATCCAGCCCCGAAACACCTTGGCAATCCCAGTATGTTTTAGGGCACCAAGGATCATATGCGACTTTACGGGCTATTCATGCCCGTGCCACCTCTTGGGTGGCTTAATCTTCTTCAATCAATCAATATAGATATAGTAGGCTAGTTTTAGTTCCTACGGTATTATGAATTCCTTATCCATATAACTAGCATATATCACTAACATGTTAATTAAGCTATGTAGTCGAAAAGTACAAATATGCCATGATGAACCACCAGAAAGTAGACTTTTGTAGTACTGAATTGGGACAAACCGGAAAATGTTTTATATTTTATGTTGCTAATAAAGTCTAACCTAACCATTTAGGACATAACACGCACTAAGGCCTAATATAATACATATATGTGCAATATTGGACCTAGGCATATTTGATTTTTAGTTTTTTCAGAACTTAAAAAAGTACAAAAGTGACTTACTGGGGCTCCATTGCTACATATTGGTGGATCGACCACATAGTTACAAAAAGTACCATCAAAAGAGGAGGATGGGTTGTATTCATGTGTCAAATCATACGCTTGAAACTATCCAGCGATCTGATAATAAATTGTATGTTACCAATCCAATTTGTTCCTAAAATACAATTTTGTCTAAACTGGCATTTATTCAGGTCTTTCCTGACTCTAAACTAATCCAATTTACTCGGCTCACACTCGGGGCTCCCAGGTTCGATTCTAGGATGGGATAGAAATAGTTGGACACATTTCTTTTCACCCAATGCACCTGTTCGGCTAGAGAGAGAGAGAGAGAGAGAGAGAGAGAGAGAGAGAGAGAGAGAGAGAGTGTGTGTGTGTGTGTGTGTGTGTGTGTGTGTGTGTGTGTGTGTGTGTGTGTGTGTGTGTGTGTGTGTGTTGTGTGTGTCTCAATATTGGGTGTGGTGTTGTGTGTGTGTGTGTGTTGTGTGTGTGTGTGTGTGTGTGGCGACGAGGCCTACCTGGTGCAGGCGTGTAGGCTGACCAGGAGCTTCTCTGGTGGTGTGGGAGAGCAAGAGAGCTTCACACTGCAGCGATCCCCCTACACCACCGTCAGGAGCCTGACTAGCTGGGTCTCCTCGAGGTCCGTCAGGGGCACGGAGGGTTGGGCTGGGAAGCATCGAGCACGATGTGGTGACCCTCTCTCCTGGCCACTAGTACGCCACTCTTTGTCTCGAACTCCAGCCGGCTACTCAAGTTCCCTGCGAACAGCAAACATTTCTCACGTAAAATATTTTGCCATAAACATACTCACACGAGCCCTAGGAGCCTCAAATCTCCTACCCGCAGTGTACAGGTAGCAATACGGGTAATGTAGAATTCCTCTAGGGTGCATAAAGATGGTTCGAGGCTCCTAGGGTCCAAGTGAATGAAATGTTATTACCCACGTTTATAGTGGTTAACTTATACTCACATGACTATAGCTTTGCACATGTTAAAACTCCCGTGAAGGTAATGTAAATATAGTATAAGCAAGGGTAAGAATAAGAACATAGGGGACCTAGGCAATGGAAGAGGACGTGAGCGGTGGCGAGAGTGGCGTGTCCACACAGTGGGACCTCAGTGGTGGGCGTGAACCAGCGGAGTGTGAACCTTGAACACCGCACCCAGGATCTTCCTGCGTCGTGGCGGGGGGCGTGTCCTTGGGACTCACATAAGCGGTTTCAGAAAGGTTTAGCTCCTCCGCCAGCCTCTGTAGCACCTCTTCCTCTACAACCTGTAGAAACCAGACTGATCAACTTTATGTAAAACATGGATAATGTAAAGTTTAATAATAAAACTTCCGTATCAAGAAGTGGCATTATCTTGTACCTAAGCCCCCTAAAAAATATTAGTGCGAGACAACTAATAACATGCCTCCCTGTGGACTTAACCATCCTGTGAGATGGGGAATAGCTTAGTATTTCGTAGCTAGCGCTTGACACATAATGTAATTCATCATATAATCTAAGGTAGCTGTATAAATTTAGATGTATCTAAATATAATGAAAAAAGTCTACCTTTTATATGGCCAGGATCAGTAGCCTCCTCAAAGGGAATGAGGCTATGGTGATCATTGTGGCGTCTGGTCTAAGACCTGATATATCAGCCCTCCTCGCTTTAGTTAGTACTTATAGTAACGATGAGGACCATAGTACATGTATGAAGTAATGGGCAATTAGAACGTAGAAATTGTTACTACTGAATTTGGACAAACCGGGAAAGGTTTTGTATTTATGTTGAAAAGACAACCTAAACTAACCTTCCAAGGCCTAGTACACGCTATCCGAGGCCTAATAGTACATATATATATATATAGTATCTATATATATATATATATATATATATATATATATATATACAGTATACGCTATACTAGGCCTAGGAATATTTAAGTTAATTTTTAGCTTTATTACTTTCGGAATATAAAGTGAATAGTACCAAATTCCACCATCTACCATCATCGTATTACATCGATTGTGATCCCCGAGCACAAATTGGGAGTCCAGTAAATATATAAAATATGTCAAATACTCTGGAAGCATGTACAGAGAGGGGAAAATAGCCCTGGCCAGTGAGAGTAGGTGTCTCTAATTTACCTGTGTAAGTGGTATCACTGCTGCAGGGTTGCCAGAGAAGGGCTGGTCTGTGAACGCATCCACTGTGAAGAGTTGCAGCTTCATCTAAGGAAAAAATAGATATCCAACTCATGTCTCCAAAATAATTAAGTATTATGCATCAAGAAATACTAAATTGCATCTACTTTGTGCATGCTTGTGCAAACCTATTTTTGTTTTTAACTGGAGGATACAGAAGCAGACGCCTATTGTCTCTTGTTAGGAGGCTTAGAGCTCTCTTTTTCAACGGCACATATTAAGCCTTACCCTAAAAGTTCCCCGTGAAACACAATCGGCTAATTTGTGTATAAACAGGTCCCCAGTTACCGATGTGTGAACAGGGGCGAACAGCTAAGGATCGGAGCCGAAGCGTTTTTCCTTCACGATGGACAGCAATGGGTATAATGGAGCCACACACCTCATAAACCCAGCAAGTTTTTAAACTGGATACCTTCATTATTGATAAAATGTGCGAGAAATATAAAGTTTGTAAATAGTTGTAACCGGCTTAGTAATGTCACTTCAAATATCTAACGTCTTGGTTTACAATGTTTAATTTGGTCCAAGTCCCTAGATTTATTTACTTTTATGTAAGATATAGAGAGCTTTTTTTTTTTAAAAAGCACCAGTATAAAAGAATGATTTGTTCAGATCTGAAACCTATGTTTATGGGCAGCACAAAACGTCCACCAAACTGTGCGACACAGTGGTTGCCAGTATCAAGTTGGGTTACCGTTACCTGTGGCAGGTGGCTAAGGTGACGGATCTCCCAATCCTGAGCACTCAGGTACAACTCTGTGAGCAGGAACTGGGGCATGATCTTGCATACTACATCACCGAATGTCAGTTATCAGACCATCCAGAGCCGTTGGCATGAGGTACCTAGAGCTTTGCAATTACTTTATTCACTCTCGTGTTCATGATGATCTCTGTTCATAATGCACCAGAGTCTACCAGTGCAGACAACTTATCACGTGCCTCTGCATGACTAACCATCCTGTGTGATGAGGATTTTTGTTAACACCACGTAGCTAGTTTTGTGACACACTGTACTCCCCCTTCATATAGTCTAGGGCAGCTGCACAAATGCAGATGTACCTAATGTATTAATAATAAAAGAGCGAAGAAGGGATGATGTTTGAAGACAGGGAAGAAGAGAGAGGGGATGTTTGAAGAGAGGGAGGAGTGAATGGCAGACATGAAGTAGGGGGAGACAGAGAGTGGGGGGAAGTTGGGAGAGAGTGAGGACCTTGAGGCAGAAAGCTAGGAGAGGAGGAGAGTGAGGGAGACGGGAAGACGGGGGAGGGAGAAACTAGGACGTCTACCCCGCCTAGTGTGTATTATATAATAATTAAATATATATATATATATATATATATATATATATATATATAATATATATATATATATATATTGTATTATAGCTATATATTATATGCATATACACATAAATTCCAGACTTGGTATTCCAAGAAGTTTTGCTCCAGACTTGGTATTCAAGAAGCCTAGCAAAACATAACAGTATAAATAGGCTATACAAGTGTGCCAAACTCTCCACAGTAAAGCTTTATCGCTACATATTTTATTACAGCCATCATGTTAATCATATATAGTGACTGACCCAGTGTACCAGTCCCGTAGGCGGCACACCTTTCCGGTAGGCGGTGCATCACGGTTTTACCCAGATAATCAATACTCAAAGATGCCTAACAGATATCTTATCACTAGTTCGCTATCACATCTTTATATAACTATAACCTGGCTCTCGAACAGCTAAATGCTCCAGTACACATTGATTAGAGTTTTCAAGTTCCCTTAGAATGCTTTTTTTTTAGGATGTCATGAGAATAGTGTAGACGTACCTTAAGGAGGGTCCTCGTCGCCAGGCGCTGTGCGCTGCTCAAGTGTGTCGCCAGGCGCTGTTTGTTGCTCCAGTGTTGGCCACAACGCTCCCCCAAGGTCGCGGTCTGCTCATGCCACCTCACACTCACAAATTATAATGATATTATTAATACAAACTCTCACACGTGATGAAAATCAAATTTGAACGTTTATGTATAACGCCCATACCTATATTATTGTATACGTTATGTGGAAAAAAGTATTTACGGCATTAATGTGATAACGCTAATATAAAGAGCTGCCAATATTGGAGGCGCTGTGTGTAGCAGCTGATCAAGTGGGGGGAGAAGCCAGTGACGGCGCAGGGAGGAGTGTAGCCTGTAGGAGCACTGCAACCACAACTGCAGCCTGTAAGAGCACTGAAGAAAGTACTGCTGCTGCTGCCTGTATGAGCACTACATGCAAGATTGTACCCCCTGTATGAGCACTGCAGAGAAGAGTGCTGTTGTCTGCAAGTGCAAGGAGAATAGATAGGAGCTCTGCAGGGAGGATTAGTCTATTCAAGCACTGCAGAGGGACCAGTGTGTACAAGCACTGCAGGGAGGATTGTTGCTTCTACGAATACTGCTGGGAGGATTGTTAGTTGTACGAGCGCTGCAGAGAGGATTTGTGGCTATCGGATCACACAGCAAGGACACCAACACGAGCACAGGGACGCAACCATGGGAAAATTTACGGGCCGACGTGCACTGGTGACAGGTGCTGGAGCCGGAATTGGTCGTGGTCTGGCTATTAAGTTAGTGGGAATGGGTGCACAAGTGTTCGCTCTCAGCAGGACAGCCGACCACTTGGAATCATTAAAAGCAGAATGCCCAGCCGTGCAGACCATCTGTGTTGATTTGAGTGATTGGACCGCGACTAGGGAAGCTGTGGAGAAAATCACCCCTATAGACTTGTTGGTAAACAATGCAGCATATGCTACCTTGGCACCTTTCTTGACGACGTCACCGGAGAGCTTCGATAAGGTGTTCAATGTGAACGTGAAGGCCGTAATGAACGTGTCGCAAGTGGTGGCGGGCGACCTCATAACAAGAGGACAGAGGGGTTGCATCGTTAACCTGTCTTCTCAAGCGGGGCAACGCGCGTTGAAGGACCACACTGTGTACTGCTCTTCTAAAGGGGCACTGGACATGCTGACCAAGGTCATGGCACTGGAGCTGGCACCAAAGGGGATCCGGGTGAACGCCGTGTCTCCCACCGTGGTGATGACGGCCATGGGGCGCGTGGGGTGGTCGGACCCTGCTAAAGCTGAACCCATGTTGGCCAGGATACCACAGGGAAGGTTCGCCGAGGTGGATGACGTGGTCAACGCCGTCGTCTACCTCCTGTCTGAAGAGAGCAACATGGTCAACGGCCATCTTCTTCCTGTTGACGGCGGCTTCTTGGCCGCCTAGTTACATTACCACATGTCATTGTTATTGTTTTTCTCGTGTTTTTCATTGTTCCTAAACAAGTTCATTTCTAATACAAGGGGATTATAAATATATGAATTTTTATTCCAATAAACCTACATTTGTTTTACAGGTATTGGTAGCTGACCATGGCATAAACCTCGCAATCCCTCCGCCCATCCTTTCGGGTTACTGATTCAAGGGCGAGGCTACACCCATGTAGTTACATCCAATTACTGATTAGAACCGACACGAGGCGCGCTCTTTATATATAAGAATATAATTTGTCACCCCACCAATACAAAGATAACCAACACGAAAAAACTGATTACAATTCGTTTTCTCGGGGACAGGAGACTATGTATATTTATTTTATTTATTTATTTATATACAAGAAGGTACATTGGGGGTTAAGAGTGAATACAGAAATTAAGTTGAATTTACATTCTTGTAAAGCCACTAGCACGCACAGCGTTTTGGGCAATTACTTTAGGCATGTATCGAGGTCTTCCCCCCCCCCCCAAGGTCAAACTACTGACCCTCCCCAGGTGCAACCCCACAATAGCTACACATTTACTCTT
>WNGS01092210.1:36937526-36967440 GCA_020271785.1 Procambarus virginalis | reverse complement strand
AAAAAGAAACCATAGGAGAGTAATCTAGGCTATGCAGGCGATGAGTCACAATAACGTGGCTAAAGTAAGTTGACCAGAACCACACACTAGAAGGTGAAGGGACGACGACGACGTTCCGGTCCGTCTTGGACCATTCTCAAGTCGATTGTGAAGAGGAAGTATTGTTGTTGTTAAAGATTTAGCTACTCAGGACGAAGTGTCCATGTAGCACGAGCTATGGTGAGCCCGTAAAAAAGAGGAAGATTGATTGATTGATAAAGATTAAGCCACCCAAGAGGTGGCACGGGCATGAATAGCCCGTAAGTGGTAGCCCTTTTGAGCCATTACCAGTATCAATAGATGATACTGGATATCTGTGGAGGTGCGACTGCACCCTGCGTGACAGGAGATGTCTCCCGTGAAAAAAAAAGAGGAAGTAGTGCAGGCAATAGAGGTGAGGAGCAAAGTGTAGTAGATGAGATAGTAGTAGATACCTTCACCTTCTAGTGTGTGGTCTGGTCAACTAATCTAGGCTATAACGGAGTGCATTATAAATTACTTCACCAGAAAAATCTGCTCTACCAACACAGTTGGGAATTTCCTCTAGTGTTAATATGCTCTAAGGGAAGCGTTGCCATATCAACCAGCTAGAAATTACCATAAAGAGATAAATATTCGTGGGCGTATTACAAGGAATTTTGTACTGGAAAATTGCCTATGTATGACGCAATTTGTCTTTTTAAATGTTCAAATGACTTTGCTTACTATCTTTTCTAAATGATGAAGAACGCAGAAGAACGTCAAGAAGAAGAACGCAGTAAGAATTAATCAATTTCCAGGTAAAAGTGATTAATAGAGGAGAGGTTATGTGGTGCGGCTGGCAGCGAGGCGGAGGCCCAGGACACGACTCCTGACTCCTGCGGCAGCAGTTGGTGTCTGGCTCTCCTGCAGGACGGTGCTGTCTCTCTCCTCCAACACACATATATAGTTATTGCTTCTCTGCAATTTATTACGTAAGTAAATGTCTTGTTATTTCGTAAATAAATACGCGTTTCACGTTATTCTGTTAAGTAAATGACTTTTTATTCCGTAAATAAAAATACGTGTTTCACGTTATTCTGTTAAGTAAAAATGACTTTTTATTCCGTAAATAAAAATATGTTTCGTATTAAGTAAATGTAAATAATAAATGCAATGTTATTTTGTTAAGTAAATATCTTATTCTATAAATGTCATGTTATTCTGTAAATAGACATAATGTTATTCTATAAATTTTAATATTATTCCACATGTATATGTGTGTGTCGTGTGCTGAAATATAAGTGGTGAGATGTACTGGCTGTTTACAGAGACGGACATTGGGAATTCACCTGGGAAGTTCCACCTATCATGGTCGAATCTTTCTCTATACTGGGAGCAGGTGGAGAGTGGCGGGTGTTACCACGTCCTCAGTAACCCACAGTTGGACACGACTGGTACGGGAACGTGGCTCACACTAGACGGGTCAGGGAGGGTTGGAGGGGCTCACTTGTACCAGACAAACCTGACTAGCCGTCAGTCTGTCTATAGCTTGTCAGTAACTCTTGCCTGTCAGTCTGTCTAGCTTGTCAGTCTGTCTAGCCTGTCAGTCTGTCTAGCCTGTCAGTCTGTCTATAGCTTGTCAGTAACTAGCCTGTCAGTCTGTCTAGCTTGTCAATCTGTCTAGCTTGTTAGTAACTAGCCTGTCTGTCTTATCAAGCCTTTTAACAATGTCTTCTGAAGGTTTTCTCCTCCCGATGACTGCACGAGTGATGTTGAAAGATGCGGCACTCACAGTGGCGCATCAATCAATGTTCATAATTTGGCAGATATTAAAAGTTTTCGACGTTGTTGAGTCATGGGATCGGATGCGCCCCGGGGTACCCGTGAAGGGTTAATCGTGAAGCCTAATGGCGAAATGAATGTTGCTTATCAGCGGAAACTAATGTACCTCGCGGCCAATAAAGACAGGCAGCTGATTGTGGATCCTCAGGATGACAGGCACCGGGCCCCGCCCCACACAGAGAACACTTTGTAGAAAAAAACAAAAACTTGGACTGCCAACTTAAACGCGAAAGTCATCGGGTGCCCTCCGGAAGAACAGATACCAGACGCCTTTGGTTTGAGGATCCACCAAGACCCACCAACTCTTGGTACCTACCTTTCGGCCAAGGCGGCGCCAGACACCATCACCCCGACGGAAGAACCAGCCAGAAAACGTTCAAAATCTATCAACTAACCTGTGATGCAAGGCGATTGGCGTGTGCCAATCTCTGCCAAACAGATCGTGATCGGGCGGCTCCTAGTTGAAGTAGCTGTACAGACGTCGGCCCGTCGTCAAGGTTGAACCAGGAGTCAAAGTTATCGATGTCTGTGAAGCTTATCTTCCTCACTTGGTACGCAGTGCATGCATCCTTTGGGAGGACACTCTCCCACCTTTATTTACTCTTTGTTCTTGAAAATCATATCTGAATGCTTTCTCTTAGGTTTTCTGTTCGTTGATGCTGTTAATGACAAATTACCTGCATTTGTAACAAACATGTTAGAGGGATGTTTGTAAATTTTGTCGATATATCCAAGAAAATCGGGGAAATGATTTCTCCAGTGCTGCACTGCAAACGTACACAAACCCTGTCGAGCGATACTTTTATTGATTGATTTATTTAATTTTATTTATTTATTTGTATTTATTTATTTTTATTTTTTTTATATTTATTTATTTATTTTTATTTATTTATTTTTATTTATTTATTTTTATTTATTTATTTATTTTTATTTATTTATTTTTATTAATTTTATTTATTTATTTACAAGAAGGTACATTTCGGGCAGAAACGTCACCTTGCCACTACTCGCTCTCAGCACAGAGTGAGTGTATATTCACTAATTGTATCTGCAGAATTGAGCTATTAGCTCTTGGACCCCACCTTTCTGACCATTTTTTCTTTCCCAGGAAGCAGCCATAGCAGCTGTCTAACTTCCAGATACATATTTACTGCCAGGTGAGCAGGGGCATCAGGGTGAAATAAATTTTGCCTCTGCCAGGGATTGAACCCAGGTCCTTAGGACTACGACCCCAGAGTGCTGTACACTCGGCCGCAAGGCCTGTGTGTGTTCTCGTCTAATTGTGCTTGAGCTCTTGCTCTTTGGTCCCACCTCTCAACCGTCAATCAACAGGTGTACAGGTTCCTGAGCCTATTGGGCTCTATCATATCTACACTTTAAACTGTGTATGGAATCAGCCTCCACCACATCACTTGCTAATGCATTCCATTTGCCAACCACTCTGACACTAAAAAAGTTTGTGTCAATGTGTGAGTGTGCCTGTGACAGCTGACTAACTCCAAGGAACTTATTTACTGCTAGATAACGGGCATTCAGGGTGAAAGAAACTTTGCCCATTTGTTTCTGCCTGGTGAGGGAATCGAACCCGCGCCACAGAATTACGAGTCCTGCACCCTATCCACCAGGTTACCAGGCCCCTATGTGCGTGTGTGTGTGTATGTGAGAGAGAGGGGGGAGGGGGAGCACGGCACCTTCAGCTCTACGTCCTACCTATCTTTGCCAGCAGCGCTGACTCAACTAGCATCCTGTAACAAGCATCCTCTTCTCAACCTACCATGACATGTCATACCTTGACATCCAAAATCGTATACATTGAGAGAAGCAGAGAGACAGTATGAAAATGTCATTGCTAGTAAAGCCAAGGCCCAACTAAAACTGCTTCACAGCCACATCAGGAGGGAAAACAGCAGTGAAGGAACAAGTGATGAAACTGAGAAAATGGGAAAACAGATACATATGAATGACAAGGAGGTGGGTGAAGAACTCGACAAGAGATTCCAGGAGGTCTTCACAATAGAGCAAGGAGAAACCCCTGTACAAAGAGAGGTGGTGGTAAACCAAGCAACCTTGGAGGAATTTGAGCTTACCAATGATGAGGTCAAAAGGCTTCTGTTTGAGCTGAAAGTGACAAAAGCTGTTGGGCCTGACAGAATTTCACCCTGGATACTAAAAGAGGGTCTAGAAGTACTAAGTGTGCCACTTTCTGTGGTGTATAACAGGTCACTGAAAACATGAGACCTACCAGAAAGCTGGAAGACAGCTAATGTAGTCCCATTATACAAAAAGGGCAAGAGGCACTGAACTACAGGCCAGTTTCCCTAACTTGTATACCATGCAAGGTAATGGAGAAGATCGTGAGGAAAAGGCTCGTAGAATATATGGAGAGGAGCTTTGTAACCACCACAAGCATGGGTTAATAGAATTCTATGACCAGGTGACAAAAATTAGGCATAAAAGAGAAGGGTGGACAGACTGCCTTTTCTTAGACTGTCAGAAAGCCTTTCACACAGTACCCCATAAGAGGCTGTTGCAAAAGTTGGAAAAACAGGCAGGAGTTAAAGGTAAGGTGCTCCAGTGGATAAGGGAGTATCTAAGTAACAGGAAACAGCGAGTAACTGTGAAGGGGGAGACATCAGAGTAGCGAGATGTTACTAACGAGGCCCCACAGGGCTCTGAACTTGTCACCCATCTTGTTTCTGAGATATTTAAATGATCTTCCAGAGGGTGGAAGATTCCTCATTCCTCTCAATGTTCGCTGATGATGCAAAAATTTTGAAAAATCCAATTGAGACTTTAGGCCCTCCCTACAGTGCCACTTGAGCACAGAGGCTTTAGGTGATCCATGCCACAATCATATAAATCCTACCCCACAATAAATGTAGATAAAAACATTCATACACTCGGGCCATAGGATCCTTAACCGCAGACCACCAGAGTGGCAGCCCACAGCTCTAACCACTGAACACTCGCAATAAGAGAGGATCTTGGATACACAACTGGTATCCAATTGAGGTCATCGAGTGTTATGTTGTATGGTGATGAAATATTGGTGTTAAGAGAAGATCCACTGTATATCCATAGCATTTGTCACAAATCAAAATAATACAGCATAAGTACCCGTTAGGACGAGCCTTGAAGTGGGGACAGTGAAGAAAAGTCGGTGAGAGAAAGCGCTGAAGTTATAGAGAAAGAGCCAGGGCTAAACTCGGCTACGGTCTTGAGTCGAGCTGGAACCAACCCCACAATGACTAGGCGTTGAGTCGGGTCAGGAAGGGCAGCATGTGTAGTCTTCGTTCTTGAGTCTTCTTTCTTCTATTCTTGAGTAGAAGTTACTGGATCACTGGTGGAGTTATACTTCTTTCTGTGGCTCTGATGCCGAACATACCATTAAGTCATTTACCTGACTTGTTTTCCAGGCCTGGGGTTTTAAATTGGTTGATGGGAAATTGTTTAGACTCCTGGAATTTTTGAGAACATGTACAGTATTATGTAATCTGGGAGGCAGTGCCAATTTTATAGGTGATGCTCCTCTGGTGGGGCCTGACAAAAGGCTGTCATTTCTATCCTGTTTCTATATATGTCAATCGATTAAGTACAGTATTTTGTGTGTGTACTCACTATCATAAATATAATNCTGAGAGCGAGTAGTGGCAAGGTGACATTTTTGCCCGAAACGCTATGCGTGCGAGCAGCATTACAAGAATGTAAAACTTCAATGCTCTGTACTCTCATAAACCCAATGTACTGTACGTTCTTGTATACAAATAAATAATAAATAAATAAAAGTATTGCTCGACAGGGTTTGTGTACGTTTGCAGTGCAGCACTGGAGAAATCATTCCCTGATTTTCTTGGATATATCGACAAAATTTACGAACATCCCTCCAATTTGTTTGTTACAAGTGCAGGTAATTTGTCATTAACAGCATCAACGAACAGAAAACCTAAGAGAAAGCATTCAGATATGATTTTCAAGAACAAAGAGTAAATAAAGGGGGAGTGTCCTCCCAAATGATGCATACACTGCGTACCAAGTGAGGAAGATAACCTTCACAGACATCGATAACTTTGACTCCTGGTTTAACCTTGACGACGGGCGGACGTCTGTACAGCTACTTCGCCTAGGAGCCGCCCGATCACGATCTATTTGGCAGAGATTGGCACACGCCAATCGCCTTGGATCATGGACAGTTGATAGATTTTGACGTTTTTTGGTTGGTTCTTCCGGCGGGGTGATGGTGTCTGGCGCCGGCTTGGCCGAAAGGTACCGGGAGTTAGTGGGTCTTGGTGGGTCCTCAAACCAAGGGCGGCTGGTATCTGTTCTGCCGGAGGGCACCCGATGACTTTCGCGTTTAAGTTGGCGGTCCAAGTTTCTATTTTCCTACAAAGTTTTTCTGTGTGGGGCGGGGCCTGGTGCCTGTCATCCTGAGGGACTCTTGGGGATCCACAATCAGCTGCCTGTCAGTGTGTTTATTGGCCGCGAGGTACATTAGTTTCCGCTGATAACCGACATTCATTTCGCCATTAGGCTTCTCGATTAACCCTTCACGGGTACCCCGGGGCGCATCCGATCCCACGATTGTCGTCGCCCCTGAATCAACAACGTCGATAACTTTTAATATCTGCCAAATTATGAACATTGATGCCCCACAGTGAGTGCCGTATCTTTCAACATCACTCGTGCAGTTACCGGGAGGGAAAACCTTCAAAAGACATTGTTGAGGCTAGATAGACAGACGGGCTAGACTTACTGACAAGCTAGACAGACTGACGGGCTAGTCAAGTTTGTCTGGTACAAGTCAGCCCCTCTAGTGTGACCAACCTTCCCGGACCAGTCGTGTCCAACTGTGGGTTACTGAGGACGTGGTAGCACCGCACCTGTAGGCGCACCTGTAGGCGCACCTGTAGGCGCACCTGCAGAACAAGGTGGAGACCTTGTCCTGCTCCCAGTATAGAGAAAGATTTGACCATGATAGGTGGAACTTCCCAGGTAAATTCCCAATGTCCGTCTCTGTAAACAGCCACATCTCACCACTTATATTTCCTCACACGAAACACACATACATGTGGAATAATATTAAAATTTATTGAATAACATTATTTTTATATACAGAATAACATGACACGTTTATAGAATAAGATATTTACTTAACAAAATAGCATTGCATTTATTATTTACATTTACTTAATACGAAACACGTATTTTTATTTACGGAATAAAAAGACATTTACTTAGAATAACAGAATAACGTGAAACGCGTATTTATTTACGGAATAACAAGACATTTACTTACAGAATAACGTGAAACGCGTATTTATTTACGGAATAACAAGACATTTACTTACGTAATAAATTGCAGGGGAGCAATAACTATATGTGTGTTGGAGGAGCGAGAGAGAGACAGCACCGTCCTACAGGATAGCCAGACACCAACTGCTGCCACAGGAGTTGTGTCCTGAGCCTCCGCCTCGCTGCCAGCCACACCACGACACCCACACAACCTCTCCTCTAACTACTTTTACCTGGATTTTGTTTTAATTCTTTCTGTGTTCTTCTTCTTGTCATTTAGAAAAGATAATAAACAAAGTCATTTGAACATTTAAAAAGACAAATTGCGCCATACATAGGCAATTTTTCCGTACAAAATTCTTTGTAATACGCCCACGAATATTTGTCTCTTTATGGTAATTTCTAGCTGGTTGATATGGCAACCCTTCCCTTAGAGTATATTAACACTAGAGGAAACTCCCAACTGTTTTGGTAGAGCAGATTTTTCTGTTGAAGTAATTTATAATGCACTCCGTTATAGCCTAGATTAGTTGACCAGACCACACACTAGAAGGTGAAGGTATCTACTACTATCTCCTCTACTACACTTTGCTCCTCACCTCTCTCTAGCCTATTTATTGCCTGCATCTACTTCCTCTTCACGGGCTCACCATAGCTCGTGCTACATGGACACTCCGTCCTGAGTAGCTAAATCTTTAACAACAACAACAACAACATTCCTCTTCACCACGGGAGACATCACCCGTCACGCAGGGTGCAGTTGCACCTCCACAGATCTCCAGTATCATCTATTGATACTGGTGATGGCTCAAAAGGGCCACCACTTACGGGCTATTCATGCCCGTGCCACCTTTTGGGTGGCTTAATCTTCATCTTAACACATTCACACGGGAGACATCTCCCGTCACGCAGGGTGCAGTCGAACCTCCACAGATGTCCAGTATCATCTATTGATACTGATAAAGGCTCAAAAGGGCCACCACTTACGGGATATTCATGCCCGTGCCACCTTTGGGTGGCTAAATCTTCATCAATCAATCAATCATCCTCTTCACAATCGACTTGAGAATGGTGCAGGACGGACGGAAACGTCATCGTCCCTTCACCTTCTAGTGTGTGGTCTGGTCAACTTATTTTAGCCACGTTATTGTGACTCATCGCCTGCATAACCTAGATTACTCTCCTATGGTTTCTTTTGATGTTAGCCCGAAACGCTTTGCATGCTAGTGGCTTTACAAGATTGTAAAATCAACATCATTCCTAAATGTTCTCTCTTAACCCCCAATGTACCTTCTTGTATATAAATAAATAAATAAATAAATAAATGTTTGGTTTTATATCCATCCTCTGGAGGGTCATTAGGCCACACAAGTACTTAATGATCGGCCCACTGCATGATGAATGAGGGGCGTGCATGATTATTGAAGTAAACTGTATGTAACTGGGTCGCCACAGATGTAAGTTGCTCAGCTTAGACTAGAGACATGATTTTGTTTTCATTGCTAATGTTAAATAGTATATCGACTGTACTGTTGCTAGAACTATAGATTCTATAATAGTGTCTTTCCTCAATTATCTCTATCTAGCAGTCTCCGTGGTGTAGTGGTAAGACACTCGCCTGGCGTTCCGCGAGCGCTATGTCATGGGTTCGTATCCTGGCCGGGGAGGATTTACTGGGCGCAATTCCTTAACTGTAGCCTCTGTTTAACGCAACAGTAAAATGTGTACTTGGATGAAAAAACGATTCTTCGCGGCTGGGATCGTATTCCAGGGACCTGCCCGAAACGCTACGCGTACTAGTGGCTGTACAAGAATGGAACAACTCTTGTATATATCTCAAAAAAAAAAAAAAAAAAATTATGTTCACTTTTTATACTGCTTATTTTGTAAGGGGCACGAAAGTTGAAAAGCTCCTCCAGCTCCTCAGATGGCGGGCAGGAACCATGGATGCAGTGAGCATTTCCTCTCTGGATTGCCACACTGAGGCGCTGAAAAAGAAAACTGGCAGCTCTGGGGTCTCTAGTTGTTTCGATTAGCTTAGACCCCAACTCCTTCAAAAAGCTAGCAGCACTTTTACCCCAGGCACCAAGTGTCTCTGAGGCAATGGGGACAAAATTGTAGTGGTGCTCAAGGTCTCTGTATTTACGTGACTTGGCCGCTTCCCGGTGATTGGCAGCTCCTCCTGCTTGAGTAGCACTGAAGTCAACATAGGTATTGGCTAAAGTTGAGACGCAAGTGTAGTCCCACACCAACTGTCTACCATTCTTTCAGGGGTTCACCGTGATTCCATCTGGGCGACCGACAGGCTCATTAGAGTTGCAGGACATTAGGTAGCGGGGCTCTCTCTCTGCTGGACAGCCGGCTGTGGTAAGGCTTCTCTTAATAATGTCATTGACCTCGCCGTGTCTTGCATGCCATCCTCCTGTCCTTTGGCAGAGAAGACCATGCCGTCCGTACCTGTCGGCCTCTCCCTCGCCGCAAATACACCTGTATTCGGTGTGGATTGGGGCAGCGAGACGGAGAGCCACGGCAATACGGAGGGCCTGCGGTGTGAGACGGGTGCCGGTTGCTGACATTGGGATTGCTAATAGGAAATCACCTGCATGGGGTGCTGCTACTGCTCTAAGTCGGGCAGTGTCATGTGGTGTTGTCGCAGCTTCTAGCAAAGTCGCAGCTTCTTGGTCGGCAATGGGGCGGTCCCAGCTGGATTGCTTATGGGCTTCAGAAGGCAGTGGTTGGGGTGCTGGTCCTGTGAGAGAGACCCATTTGGTTGTGCAGTCTGTGAAGCTGGGATCATGTACCCCTGCCTGTTGAACTAGGTCCCCCCCCCCACTCCCCATTTGCCTTGGTGATCTTTTCCAGGTATATTTTGAAACTAAGCGGTTTTGGCAGTTACGGCTTCGGCGGGTAGGCGGTTCCATGGGTAAATAACAATATGGGTGAAAAACCATCTCTTCTTCACAGTCCTACGTTCTAACTTGTTCTGTATTACAAATTTCAATGTGATCAGCTCTGTCGTGCTTTGTTTTGAAGAGTTGGTAGTTATGAGGTATGGTCAACACCAATACTTTCCTGGTATGGGCGTTGACTTATTAACTAGTTTTCTTGGGGTGATTCGTAGCTTGCACTGACCTTATAGTAATGTATTTTTATAAGTGTTGTTATAGATGAGGTCATCCGTCCAGCCATCTGCCGGCACGAGGCACTTGGAGTTTTGGAATCACTTTATTAAATTAACTCTCGTGTTCTTGATAATATCCTCATAATTCACCCAGAGTTCGTCAATGCAGACTACTGAACACATGCCTCTGTATGACTAACCTTCTTGTATGATGGGGATCTTTTATCATCACGTAGATANAATGAACACCTTTATAAGACAAAATTTTCTTTTAATTTTGTTATGTCTTGCGCCTGGGTGTTGCAGGCTATAATTGCAAGAGCAGCCCAGGGGTTAAAAGTAATTAGTTAAAAATACTGTATAGTATGTTAAGTACTGTATATTAAAATGTGTATAAAATTAAAAAGCATTTTACCTTCAGGAATAAGATTCTTAATGTGGAAGTTTGTTTCCTTTCCACAGCTTTGTTTATCTCCTTCCGTACTTGTTCACTTCACTAAAATTGACAGTCTTTGAGCAGCTGAGGTACTTTTCTTTCATGATGTTGTTATAGTCATTCAGTATAGTCATTTTGTCAGAGATATACCCCATGTTGGATGTCCTAATCTCATAGTGAGGTGCTTCAGTCTGTAAAGGAATATAACATTTTTGTTTACTCTTTTTACTAGTTAATTAATTAAAGCAGCAAATAATTCTATTGAAATGACAGGAAATCTGTTACTGTGAAATACTGTACAATAATAGAATATAATCATGGAAAAATTCACAGATATATATAGTATATACCTTACTTAATTATTTATTTACAAGGTGCAATGGGTTATTTTTATTAAACATTTGGTGTTCAATTGATGTATCCTTACAAAGCCATTAACACACACAGTATTTCAGGTAAGTTAATATACTAGTTGAGAAACAGAGAATATGAGGTGATGATTTTTAGTTACAAAGTGAACAATCTTAAAATATTAAAACTAGTTACTGAGGTACAGTATATAATGAGAATTTACAGTAAATTAAAAATGACCAAAAGTGATGTACAAACTGAATTAAAATTAGTTGATGTACAGTATTATAATTAACATGTAGGCCACCTCCCATTGTGTTAATTATAATATATTTCAACCTATACTTTAATTTTCAAATTTAGTGAATGATTATATACAGTATAGCATTATAAATAGGGGTTGGTGGTGATAATCGGAAATTATATTGACAAAGTACTAGGTGAATTAGTAGCATAAGATAATAATGGATGGAATAGATGGAATACTATGGTGAATAGATGGAACACTAGGTGAATTAGTAGCATAAGATATTTAATGGATGGAATACTATGGTGAGGAACTTACACGAAAACAGCATAAGAAAAAAGAGAACTGTAGAAGGCCCATTGACCCATACAACACAACTTAGTTATATCCACCTACACTCATTTCTATACATTCTAACCTGCAACGACGTGAGTTCTATCTCACATTTACTAATATTCTCAGAAACATCATGTTACTGTACTATGATTTTATTGTGCAAACAAGCATCTGATGTCCCAAGAGTTCAACACATTGAATCAGAAATGCCATGCAAATGAAGGATTCTAAATTGTGGAATGACTTACCACATGCAATCAAATACTGTACTGCACTACCTTTATGCAATTTAAAAAAGAACAGAGAAGTCCCAAATTGATATTATGTAGCATTTATATATACAACACCAAATACCAAAAATCTCCCATAGCGTTCATCTTATGTTTGCTGTGATTTTTTTTATCTATAAAATACTGAAACTATACCATTGTAACAGTTCTTATGGTGAATATTAATAACATGATTTTTTTAAGTACTGTACAGGCAATTTTAATTACATCTATTAATTATAACTGAAGCTCATATTACAATGTATATATACTTAAATTCATGTGAATATTACTATTGTATTTTTAAGGCATTTAATTAATTTTGTCAAGGACAGGCAGCCTGTATATGTATGTACACTAAGCTTGTACTGATGTTTCCAACCCCTTCCCCTTACCTGAGATCAAACTATTGACTCTCCCCCTGGCTGCATCTCCACAGCAGTTAACCAACTCATGGGTACCTATTTGCTACTGGGTGAACAGTGGCACTAGGTGAAAGAAAACATGCCCCACTATTTTTGTCCTGCCCGGAATTTCAACCCTGAGTTCTCGGTTGTGAATTCATAATGAACCAAACTGTACTACTGAGATCAGTTTTATTATCATCCATCAATGTGTCAATGATGCAGTATAGACCCAGAGATTCTTACCTTAAGATCTGTAATAACATCTTGAAACGCATTATGGATAGCTGCCTTATCCTGGGACAGATGCATAACAGAACGCAACTCCTGCTCAGTATTGCCAACAGCTCCAGCATAGGTCATTCCCAAAGCTGTCATGACACTGAAGGGAGAAAAGAATAGATTTCCTTCGATCTTCTGGGTCAGTTTCTGTCAAAAATAAAAAATAAACATTTGAAAAGGATTAAAAACAATTCCGTGGTTTCTAAACAGTAGAAGCATACTGGAGTAGAAGCTGCATCCCTCTTCCTGCACAAACAAATGAATGAGGATTTGTGCATGTTTACAGAAAATGTTGCAATTTCATCACACTGCATATTTTCCATATATGTTAATCTTTATAATGGATTCAGGGTGTTGCACTGCATCTTCACAGTAAGAACTGTGTAGTATGCAGGTTAATGCTATCATTACTGTAGAGTGTGGAACATCTCATAATTTCACTTTGGTGCACCATGAATATATTTCACAAGGCCATAAAGAACAGATACATTAAATGTAAACGGATACATTATATGTAAATGGATACATTAAATAAAGAATTATTTAATGTATCCATTTAACAAAATGCCACCATAAATCTAAAAAACAATTGACTGAAAAAATAATTCTGGTTAGCCAAGTTATCAATGTGACATGTGCTGTGTCACAAGCATGCTTGCACTCTTCTGTATTAACACTAAAAATATATATACAGTACTATTGTGCCCTTTGCAGGAGCTAGTCCTGAAAATGCCTACTGCTTTTCCAACCCTCTATCTTCATTCAGAATCAGAGAATTTGGTCTCTGAGCTTTTTCATAATTCATATAACTACATATGATAAGCTTAGCCATGGTATGAAGGCGGCGGGCAAGGATTTGCAATTATTATAGTATTTAAGCCACAAGTCTATTGCTGTCCAATCAATGTCATGTTGACCAAATACTGTATCTGTATCTGTTGTATCTCTGAGTTGCAATATCTTTCCCCCCTCCCTGCATGAATGCTTGTGTGACTCTGCTAACATGAATCACTAATGTATTTGACTACAAACTACATTATACTCACCACACATAAATCACGTGTAAAGTTGTTCTGACTGGCAGCAAGCTTGGCAACGTCTTCATGGTGAGCATAGGGTGACAAAGATGAGGCTTTCACTTTATGTGATGATGTTGCCATGATTCCTAAGACACGCTGGAATGAGGGCACAAAAAATATTGTTTTTATATATCAATTTTATAACTGTGATCTTATATAATAAAGTATATAATAAATAAAAATAAAAAGGGGGTGGTAATAGAAGCAAAAACTCAAACGTATTTAAAGTCAAACAACAACATTTTTTTCTGAATGCTCTTTATTTCCTTCTCTGAGGCCATGGGTCCTCACAATTGCATCAGAGGTGGTATAAACATGCAGCAAACAACTTTAAAATATTGTACTAGCTACTTATTTTAATTATACTGTATAAGGATAATTTATTTCAAATTCTCAGACATTAAAGGTTCCTATTATAACTACAAGACATTCGCAAACCTATTTGCTACTTATGACATGTAATTACATACAGTGGTACAGTGATGCTGGAGCTCGGCGGAGTGTTGCTCCGGCACCTCTGCAAGTGGATGATGGAATGGGGAAAGGGAGAGAGATGATGGCTTGTGGGTGATGGATGATCGTGGTAGGAAATTGCATAAAGTCATAAGTTGAACTTATGCATAAGGTCACTACATGGACTAAAAGAGAAATCTGGCAATAGAACTTTAGAAGCTCAAAAGGCAATTGAAAAGGGGAAGTCTGGAGGAATTACCATAACAAGCAACAAGAAAATTGTCTCCATTACTTATCAAGTTTCGTACTAGTCTTGTGAACAATTTGCAGCACACGACAACATCCATGAAAAGCTCTCAAACGTCTGAACCTCAAAGTACTGTACATTATGTATAAATCACTGCTAATTGAAATGTGTGTCCTTGAAAAAGACTACTGGCCTGATTAAATACCACCTAATTATGAAGAAGCTGAAATATTCTCTCTGTAAGAGGTTTAAACCTTCTTACTCTGCACTAAATGCTTTTAGAGACTATGTGGAGGAACATGGGCGCTGCATCCTTCAAGATTTACACCCATTACTGAGCCGTTTACAAGTCATTCCTATTATTACTGCAGAGTGTGAGAGGGGATTCAATCACATGAATCTGATAACAACAACACGCTCAAGAATTCTCATAAATCATATATCAGCACTTATGTTTGTTAAATTACATGGACCTCTAATTCAGTGGAATCCTGAGCCATATGCCATATCATTGCTGCGGTACTACAGATCGGCAGATGACACCAGGACATGAGTTGCTTCAGACCCGTGAAAACATCTCACATCTGACCCATTGTGTAAATTATTGTGAATCTTCTCACTAGTTATATTTTGTGAACACTAAGTGTTTTAACTTTTTCAATTGATAATACACTATTGATGTTTGTTCTTTATTTGTTTGATGCAGTAATTATATTTATGATAATTAGTGAGTACAAACACGAAATACTGTACTTAATCGTATGACATATATAGAAACAGGATAGGAAATGACAGGCTTTTGTCAGTCCCACCAGAGGAGCGTCACCTATAAAATTGGCACTGCATCCCAGATTACATAATAATGTACATGTTCTCAAATTGTTCCAGGAGCTAAACAATTTCCCATCAACCAATTTAAAACAACCAGGACCTGGAAAACAAGTCAGGTAAAGGGTAATGTTCAGGCCATCAGAGCCACAGAAAGCAGTATAACTCAACCAGTGATCCAGTGACTTCTACTCAAGAATAGAAGAAGAAAGAAGACTCAAGAATGAAGACACCACCATGCTGCCCTTCCTGACCCGACTCAACGCCTAGCCAGTTGTGGGATGGTTCCAGCATCGACTCAAGACACGTAGCCGAGTTTAACCCTGGCTCTTTCTCTATAACTTCAGCGCTTTCTCTCACCGACTTTTCTTCAACTGTTCCCACTTCAAGGCTCGTCCTGACAGGTATCTTATCCTGTATATATTTGATTTGATTCGTGACAAATGCTATGGATATACAGTGGATCTTCTCTAACACCAATATTTATCACCATACAACATAACACTCGATGACCTCAATTGGATACCAGTTGTGTATCTGAGATCCTCTCTTATTGTGAGTGTTCAGTGGTTAGAGCTGTGGGCTGCCACTCTGGTGGTCTGCGGTTTAAGGATCCTATGGCCCGAGTGTATGAATGTTTTTATCTACATTTATTGTGGGTAGCAATTTATATGATTGTTGCATGGATCACCTAAAGCATTTGTGCTAAAGTGGCACTGTAGGGGAGACCTAAAGTTTCAATTGGATACCACCTGCATATCTTTGAGATCCTCTTTTATTGTGGGTGTTCAACAAGAGCTCCAGACAACCGCTCTGGTGGTCTCTGGTTTAAGGTTCGTTTGGTCTATGTGAATTAAATTTACCCGAGTTTGTATTAATGTAATTACAGGTGTCATTAGTGGTTAATATGACTGAAGGGGGTCATTAATGATTATGGGGGATAAGTAGCTGTCACAGAGATAATGTGGTTTGCTACAGTACTTCCCCCTCCCCTAGACGACAAAATATATTCGGTGAAGAAAAACAGAAATATGTGGTTATTGTTCCCTGGGTCTCTGGTAGAACAAGTAGATCTAGTGCCTATTGAGATGCAGGCAGCAGGTGGACAGACTTGATCACTAAGATCATGTAGGATAGTGGGGGCAAAAGAGATAATAATGTGTTGTAGCATCCTGGGTCACTGGTGGAGCAATCCGGTACCAACTGAGATGCAGGAAGTGTGCGGATGAGCTCATTCACCAGAGCCATAGGAGGTAATGTAGACAAAGAGGTTGTTGTGTAGTGAGACATCGAGGACAAGGAGATGCGCAACGGCAGCGAGTCGGACTGGTCAGAATAATGAAGGAATTATTGATGGATCTGCATTGCCTTTGTGGCAACGTAGAGTCAGCAAGGCAGACTGTGGGTCCTGCTTTGTGCAGGTGGCGTGTTTGAGTCGACAGAGCAGCAGGATACAGTGGGCATGGTAGATGAATCTGACAAAGGAGCAGATGTGTTGTGGGTCGGTGTAGGACCTGCAGAAGCAACGGACAGTCGGCAGGGCAGGCTGTAGGTCCTGCATGATGTAGTTGATGTAGCAGATGAGTCTGTTGGATGGGTAGGTGATGAATGTAGGGAAAGTCACAACTGTGACAAGGTCACAGGCAAAAAATCCACGATGGGCAAAATTTTTATTTTAAGTCCACAAGAGGCTTTGTTGTAGTCTGTCCAGCCTGTCTCTCGACTGTCAATCAACTAGTGTACAGATTCTTGAGCCTATTGGGCTCTATCACATCTACATTTGAAACTGAATATGGAGTCTGCCTCCACATCATTGCCTAATGCATTCTATTTGTTAACTACTCTGATACTGAACAAATTCTTTCTAATGTCTCTGTGGCTCATTTGGGCATTAAGTTTCCACCTGTTTCCCCTTGCTCATGTTCCACCCATGCTAAATAGTTCGTCTTTGTCCACCTTGTCAATTCATCTGAGAATTTTGTAGGTGATGATCTTGTCTCTCCTTACTCTTCTGTCTTCCAGGGAAGTGAGGCTAAGCTCTCGTAGCCTTTCCTCGAAGCTCATACCTCTGAGTTCTGGAACTAGTCTGATGGCATAACTCTGAATCTTCTCTAACATTGTCTTGTGTTTAACTAGGTATGGACTTCATACTCCATGATTGGTCTGATATAAGTGATATACAAGGTTCTGAATGATTCCTTATACAAGTTTCTAAAGGCAGTTCTTATGTTGGCCAATCTAGCATATGTCGCTAATGATATTCTTTTGATGTGGGCTTCTAGGGACAGGTTTGGTGTGATATCAACCCCCCCATATTTTGCTTTCTCTTTGACTCTTGCAGGATTTCACCCTCCAGATGGTATCTTGTGTTTGGCCTCCTGCTCCCATCACCTAATTTCATTACTTTACACTTTCCTGAGTTAAACTTGAGTAGCCATTTTTTAGACCATTCATCCAGTTTGTCCAGGTCATCCTGTAGGTTCTGTCTATCTTCCATCTGTCTCGATTCTCCTCAAAATTTTTGCATCATCAGCAAACATTGAGAGGAATGAAGAACCTTCCACCCTCTGGAAGATCATTTACATATATCAGAAACAAGATGGGTGACAAGTTCAGAGCCTTGTGGGACTTCTTTGGTAACATCTCACTACTCTGATTTCTCCCCCTTCACAGTTACTCGCTGTTTCCTGTTACTTAGATACTCCCTTATCCACTAGAGCACCTTACCTTTAACTCCTGCCTGTTTTTCCAGCTTTTGTAACAGCCTCTTATGGGGTACTGTGTGAAAGGCTTTCTGACAGTCTAAGAAAAGGCAGTCTGTCCACCCTTCTCTTTTATGCCTAATTTTTGTCGCCTGGTGATAGAATTCTATTAAGCCTGTGAAGCACAATTTACCATCTCTGAACCCACGCTGGTGGTGGTTACAAAGCTCCTTCTCTCCAGATATTCTACGAGCCTTTTCCTCACGATCTTCTCTATTAAATTGCATGGTATACAAGTTAGGGAAACTGGCCTGTAGTTCAGTGCCTCTTGCCTGTTGCCCTTTTTGTATATTGGGACTACATTAGCTGTCTTCCAGCTTTCTGGTAGGTCTCCTGTTTTCAGTGACCTCTTATACACCATGGAAAGTGGCACACTTAGTACTTCTAGACCCTCTTTTAGTATCCATGGTGAAATTCTGTCAGGCCCAACAGCTTTTGTCAATTTCAGCTCAAACATAATCCTTTTGACCTCATCATTGGTAAGCTCAAATTCCTCCAAGGTTGCTTGGTTTACCGTCACCTCTCTTTGTACAGGGGTTTCTCCTTGCTCTATTGTGAAGACCTCCTGGAATCTCTTGTCGAGTTCTTCACACACCTCCATGTCATTCTCTGTTTATCTGTTCTCCCATTTTCTCAGTTTCATTACTTGTTCCTTCACTGCTGTTTTCCCCTCCTGATGTGGCTGTGAAGCAGTTTTAGTTGGGCCTTGGCTTTACTCGCAATGGCATTTTCATACGGTCTCTCTGTTTCTCTCAATGTACTCACCTAATTGTACTCACCTAATTGTGTTTGCGGGGGTTGAGCTCTGGCTCTTTGGTCCCGTCTCTCAACCGTCAATCAACTGGTGTACAGATTCCTGAGCCTACTGGGCTCTATCATATCTACATTTGAAACTGTGTATGGAGTCAGCCTCCACCACATCACTTCCTAGTGCATTCCATTTACTAACTACTCTGACACTGAAAAAGTTCTTTCTAATGTCTCTGTGGCTCATTTGGGTACTCAGCTTCCACCTGTGTCCCCTTGTTCGCGTTCCTCCAGTGTTGAATAGTTCATCCTTGTTTACCCGGTCGATTCCCCCGAGGATTTTGTAGGTTGTGATCATGTCCCCCCTTACTCTTCTGTCTTCCAGTGTCGTAAGGTGCATTTCCCGCAGCCTTTCCTCATAACTCATGCCTCTTAGTTCTGGGACTAGTCTAGTAGCATACCTTTGGACTTTTTCCAGCTTCGTCTTGTGCTTGACAAGGTACGGGCTCCATGCTGGGGCTGCATACTCCAGGATTGGTCTTACATATGTTGTGTACAAGATTCTGAATGATTCCTTACACAGGTTCCTGAACGCCGTTCTGATGTTAGCCAGCCTCGCATATGTCGCAGACGTTATTCTCTTTATGTGGGCTTCAGGAGACAGGTTTGGTGTGATATCAACTCCTAGATCTTTCTCTCTGTCTGTTTCATTAAGTACTTCATCTCCTATTCTGTATCCTGTGTCTGGCCTCCTGTTTCCACTGCCTAGTTTCATTACTTTGCATTTACTCGGGTTGAACTTCAACAGCCATTTGTTGGACCATTCACTCAGTCATTCTATCGTCTTGTAGCCTCCTACTATCATCCTCTGTTTCAATCCTCCTCATAATTTTTGCATCGTCGGCAAACATTGAGAGGAACGAATCTATACCCTCTGGGATCATNAGCCACCGTTGAAGGAGAGGCGAATCACCCCCCGACAGCAAAGGGTAAGATCGTTGACATAGAGAGCGGAGAAGACGCCAGAACAAAGGGAGGAAAGAAGACCATTGAGGGCAACTAGAAAAAGAGTAGTGCTCATAACACTAACTTGAGGTAAACCCTCATGTTGCCTAAAAGGACAGAGAGAGAGTGGTACCAAGCCTCACTCAAAAGGTACGACAAGAGAGGAAGCTTTGGAGGAAGAGAGGGAGGTTACCCGAAGGCCAAAAGAATGAAGTTGGGACAGAATATGATATCTCGATGGTAGTGTCGTAAGCCTTTTCCAGATCAAAAAGGACGGCAACAACGGAGGTCTTTGCAGCAAAAGCAGTATGAATATAGACCTCCAAGTTCACCAGGACATCCATTGTGCTGTGGCACTTGCGAAAACCAAATTGAGAAGGGAAGAGGTGGTGATAGTGCTCTAAGAACCACATCAGGCAAACGTTAACCATGCGTTCAGAGAGTTTGCAGACAACTCGTGAGGGCAATAGGGCTAAAGTCCTTAGGGGATGTCCCAAGAGACCCTGGTTTCCGAACAGGGAGGACAATGGTATCAAGCTAGTCCTCAGGGACTGATGACAACTCCCAGACCCTATTATACAAACTCAGTAAATACTGAGACGTGCACGGAGGGAGATGGTGAAGCATCTCATAATGAATCCCATCAGAACCCACTGCTGTAGAACTGCAGAGGGCCAGGGCAGACTTAAGCTCAGGAAGAGAGAGAGAAGGGATCATTATAGGGAAGACTGAGATGGGTGCAGAAATCTAAAGAACGAGATTCAAGGGCAGGCTTACGAAGAAGGAAAGATGGAGGAAGATGAGAACTAGAGCAAACAGACGAAAAGTGGGAGCCCAGTTCGGTCACGACCTGCAACAGGTCCGCCACAAGAGTACTACAGAGGTACCACAGACCGGCGAGACATTGGGACCGAACTTACCCGCTATCTTGCAGGTACGCTTCCAGATCTGTGGCAGAGGAGTTTCGGACGTAATGGTGGAAACATAAGACTTCCAACACTCACGTTTAGCAGCACAGATGGTCCTATGGGCCACCGCACTCGCCTTTTAAAACAAAAGAAAGGAATCAGCCGTCTGCCGGCGACGGTGTCTCTTCCAGGCTGCACGCATACAACGGACAGCCCAAGCACAGTCCACATTCCACCAGGGAATGAACTTCTGCACTCCCCGAGAGGTAGAGCGAGGAAAAGAGCGGAGGGCAGCATCGAAGATGGTGTCATGAAAAAGGAGGAGGGTGCGAGGGAGAGGTAGAATGGAGAGGTCGGAGAGTATCTCCGACCTCTGAGCTTATAAAATGTATTTTAAAGTTAATATTTTTGGGTGTGTGGAACAGATTAATTCAACTTACATTATTTCTTATGGAAAAATTCGTTTTGGTTTTCGAATTTTCGGTTGACGCACCATCTCTGGGAACGAATTAAATTTGTAAACAAAGGTACCACTTCATATAGTATTGTAGCCAAAAATAATGTTTAAATTTAAATACTGTTACTAACAATCGTGTTTTATATTTATATATATTATGGCTAACTTCAATGTCTTTTACCCTCGGGCCACCATGACCTCGACGGGGACAGGGAGCTAAAGACTTTCCTGAGGTCCTGCAACCCTTCCCCCCCCCTCCCACTTTTTCCTGAAAAAGTTTGTCAACTGGATTTTGAAATGCAGTTTGTCTTGGCATTGGTTGCTTCGGCAGGTGGGCAGTTCCAAGGGTTTATGACCCCATGGGGTGAAAAAGCATCTCCTGTTTTCCGTCCTACATTGTGGCTTGTTGAACTTGAAGCTGTTGCCCCCCCCCCTTGTGTATGTTACATGTGACATTTTAAAGAAGTGGTCTGGATTAATATCCTCCTATCTGTTCAGTATTTTAAAAGCTTCTATGAGATCTGCCATGTCATATCTGATTTGCAGTGTTGTTGTCCTGTACCTTTCAATCATTCCTGGTATGAAAGATGACTGTTCTGCAATGATTTGTTTCACTTTGCATTGTACTCTCTCCAAGGAAGATATGTCCTCCATGTTTGGATACAGTAATTCAAATATGGGTACATCAGAGATTTGTACAATTGAATAACCACTTTGTTTTTCCTTGAAGTCAAATTTTCAATTGATTATTCCTAGGGTTTGCTTGGCTTTTTTTTTTTTACTGCAGCTTCACTTGTTGGGCAACAAATATGCAAGGTTTTGCATTGTTCAATATTAAAGAGCATTTGCCTTTCTTTTGACCGTTTGTAGCTTTGAGCTTTTAATACCAAACAACTTTGCAAGGGTGGTGGGAGAAAGAAGGATGGGGTGGTGAAATTCTTGGAAGTGGATTTGGATGTGGAGAGAGGAGGCTTAAAAGTTCGGTGACCTTTCCACCATTGATTGGAGATGTTTTTTTCGGTCTCAGCTTGTGGCTTGAGTTCTTCTTAAGTGGCAGGAGATTAGTGGTGAGGCGGTGTGGTGTTGTCCTGGTTCAGTTGAGGTGTTCTGTCTAGCTTGCAGGAGGCATCTTGCCTATTGAGGTGTGCTTTGGCCTGAGGTATCATCTTCAAGCATCAGGGAAGGTTTGTTTGATTCGTCCACATTTAAGCTTTGGTAAAAAAGCTTTGCTTTCCTTCCAGGTCTTCTTTTTTGTGGACGTACAGTGGTGCCACCCAGTCGTAGTTTGGGTTGCAGTACTTTCTGTCTAGGATATCAAGGTTAACATAGCGGGTCATGAATGTTCTGTATACTACCATTGGGTAGGGGAATTTGTCCAGGTTCTTGAGTATGCATATCCTGTTGACCAGACCACACACTAGAAGGTGAAGGGACGACGACGTACTTTAGCCACGTTATTGTGACTCATCGCCTGCATATGCATATCCTGTTGCATTTGATGGCCAGCTCCCGTCTGGCGGCGGGGTTACCCTTGAACTTCCTGTCCAAGGTAAAAATTTCAAAACAGGAGCATGAGTTGGGGCCGTACTCAGAACGGCTTTCGGGGTTGACTTCAACAAGTTCGACTTCCTCCTCGGTGATTGTGTCTGCTGGGTCACGGTCTGCTGCAGCAGCTAGGTCGTTCTGTAGTGCCGTCCATGAATGCAAATTTTTTTAGGGTGTTAACTGTAGTTTGGTTGAAGGAGAACCTAGTCTCTGTTTTTTCTCTGGCAGGCCTGGGGAGGGAGTTACGGTTGCTGCGCCTTGGTCATCTGCTGTAGCCTGAGGTGTTGGTGTTGTTGGGCTATGGTGCCAGTATGGTGTCATGGTCTTGGATGGTGATGTTGACACTAGTGTGGCTGACGAAGATGGTTCGTTCAGTCAGGTAGCAATGATGATGAGGTTGGAGTTGAGTTGGGCACCCAGGTGTTCTGGAGCAAACAGTTGCTCCAGAGCTTCCTCGCTTGAATATAGAAGTACAGGGCCGTCGGTATCGTCGCGGGTGTCCAATGGTGCAGCATTCGTGATGTCAACAATTTTCTTGAGTAATTAGGGCCCGGTGTATCTGGTTCCCCCAAAACCGGACTTTGATGCGGTAGATCATGATGATGGTGATGCCTGGTTGATACCTGGTTGATGGGGTTCTGGGAGTTTTTCTACTCCCCAAGCTCGGCCTGAGGCCAGGCTTGACTTGTGAGAGTTTGGTCCACTAGGCTGTTGCTTGGAGCGGCCCGCAGGCCCACATACCCACCACAGTCCGGTTGGTCCGGCACTCCTTGGAAGGATAAATCTAGTTTCCTCTTGAAGATGTCCACGGTTGTTCCGGCAATATTTCTTATGCTTGCTGGAAGGGTGTTGAACAACCGCGGACCTCTGATGTTCATACAGTGTTCTCTGATTGTGCCTATTGCACCCCTGCTCTTCACTGGTTCTATTCTGCATTTTCTTCCATATCGTTCACTCCAGTACGTTGTTATTTTACTGTGCAGATTTGGTACTTGGCCCTCCAGTATATTCCAGGTGTATATTATTTGATATCTCTCTCGTCTTCTTTCTAGTGAGTGCATTTGGAGGGCTTTGAGACGATCCCAATAATTTAGGTGCTTTATCGCGTCTATGTGTGCCGTATATGTTCTCTGTATTCCCTCTATTTCAGCAATCTCTCCTGCTCTGAAGGGGAAAGTGAGTACTGAGCAGTACTCAAGACGGGAGAACACAAGTGACTTGAAGAGTACAACCATTGTGATGGGATCCCTGGATTTGAAAGTTCTCGTAATCCATCCTATCATTTTTCTGGCTGTCGCAATATTTGCTTGATTATGCTCCCTAAACGTTAGGTCGTCAGACATCATTATTCCCAAATCCTTTACATGCTGTTTTCCTACTATGGGTACATTTGATTGTGTTTTATACCCTGTATTATGTTTAAGGTCCTCATTTTTACCGTACCTGAGTACCTGGAATTTATCACTGTTAAACATCATGTTATTTTCTGATGCCCAGTCGAAAACTTTATTAATATCAGCTTGAAGTTTTTCAATATCTTCAGCCGAGATTGCGAGATTGCCTACCGTCTCTTCTCGGTATATAGTACCAAAATGGCAGTGGGGTCTGATAATCTAGGAAGATCCCATGGGGTAATGGTTTATGCGCCACTTGTAGCATTCATGTAGATCTCTTTGTAAGACCTCAATATAATTTTAACTTCCTACTTTACCATAGAACTTAAGTGTCTGCAAATTTGATAATATGGTTTATAATACAGCATTGTCATTATGTCATTGATGTATGTAACAAAAAGGGTTGGCCCCAAGATGGAACCTTCCGGTACACCACACACCACATTTCTCCATTCCAATTTGTTTCCATTTAGGATAACCCTTTGCCTTCTTTGTTTTATTCATTGTTTAATCCATTCTAGTACTTTACCATTTATTCCATATGCATGTAATTTCCTTGCCACTCTTTCATGTGGTACCTTATCAACACTTTAGAGAAGCCCATGTATACTGTGTATTGGAAGTCCTTTGTTTGAATAGCTAGTTAGTCTCCAAAAATGTGAGTAGAATAGTAAAGCAGGATTTATTTTTAACACAATCATGTTTTGATTTTACCAGTATTTGTAAATACATAACAGCAATAAAAATAATATAATTATGTATAAAACATGCATTGTATACATTGGTTATGCTACTTGCATACTATATATATGGAACTGAATTATATTTTCACATGACTACTTACCGGCATGGTGCTTCAGGCAAATATTAAAACTAAAAATATGATTTCGTGATAAAAAGTTCAGTTATTAGTCAAGTTTGCTGTTATTATTAACAGCAAACTTTAGAAATCATGAGTGAGGTAACACAGCCTGCAAGCCGAATTGAACCACTATGCACGTGACCTAGGAGAGGCAGGCCTTGGAACAAGGAACAAGACCTTGCCCCCCAGGAGCATGAGTAGTGTGAAAATAATGCTGCACCATTGCCACAAGGCATATCTTACAATGTACCTCTGGTAGGACAAACTAAGTGTCAATGACAAGGAAGGCATCTGCCTTCCAGGAGGCAGATGCCTCATTCAAACTGAATTTTAATGCTCATTCCGTATTAAAACAATGCCAAATGTGAATGCTAATAAATGATAAACAACCCTTATTCTCTATATGGATATAAGTATAATTTACCTCTTTCAAATGTTTGACTAGTTCCAGTGATTTCGTAATCTTGAATTTTGGTAAGGTAACTTTCACTTCAACTAATGGCAGATCTGTACCAATTTTATTTAAATTGACACTAGGCAGATTTGCCTCAACTTTTGCTAGTCCATCACGCTTGTCAGGCAGCACAAACACCATACTCAGTCTAGATCCCTGCAAAGATACATTCATCATTGAGAATATGATCAATGTGAACAAACAAAATCAGTAAACACTAGAAATGGTAAATTTGAACCAAGTGTAGCAGTAACACACCTCCGAGGCGCTAATTCTTAACACTTTCAAGTACCCGGCGGGCCACCCGTATTGCACTGGAAGGTAGGCTGGGCACTGCCCGTGAGCACACAACTCAATGTTAAACTCTTTCACTCGCAATATTACTTAATAATAAGAATAAGCAAAAATTAACGCACGATGCCAAGAGTGTCATCCCCTTGACTGTGTGTATTTTTTTATGATGCCGAGAGCATCATCAAAACGCCAAAGTGTTAACATATTAGCAGGGATGAATGTTACAATTTTATTAAAGATTATGTAACAGTGGCGCAGTACTTGGGAAAGGTGGTTGGGATGAAAATCTTTACAGGAAAATTAGTTATAGTTTTTGAGAGTATCGTAATAGGTGTAGCTTAAGGTTAATTGGAAAATGTAATTATTACTGCAGACGGTGATGATGGTGGGGATTGTTCTTGTGATGGTGGGAATAGAAGATAACAGTTAGAGACCTTACAAACCTTATACTCCATTACTAGAAATGTTGCTCCAAGATCTTTGTCATGTTGCATGCAATAGTCATCTGTAATGTGCATCATTGGCACCATGGTGCTCTCACTATCTGTAATCCAAAACTCCTGATCTCTTGTAGCAGAATTCTTAAACGGATTCTTCCATACACCCTTAAAGTAGACTGCATTTACCAGCACTATCTTCGTTAAGCTATTGAACATTCCTAAAATGCAAGAAGAATTATTAGCAGAAATCTCATATCAGAATTAAACACAATGTACTAAGGCCACTAAACATTTATGTCATTGCATATTACTGTTTAGGGGGAGTCAGATTATGGTCCTGGTCTGATCCAGAACCAAACTATTTGCTCTCAATTCAGCATTTAATCTCACAGTTGCGCACTGAATGCCAACCTATGAGAAGCGAAAGTGTCACACTACTATCCAGTCCAAGTGGCTGGGCACCATTCCTTCCCTCCGTCCAATCCTAAATCCTTGTCCTCATCCCTTCCAAGTGCTATATAGTCATAATGACATAGTACTTTTTTCTGAAAATGACCTTACCTGGCTTTACTTGAAATATAGTACCTATACGTACTGTAATTTTGTCTTCTCAAGAGTAATACTCATGTAGAAGTCTAGTTCTAAGACACAGGGTTGACTGAGCTTTTAGAGAAGTTCACTCACTCAATGTAAGAACATTGACAATGTAAGAACTCAGCTTTGAAATGTTCTAAAAAAAAACGCGAAGAAAAACAGGGTATCCTTCAAAATGTAAAAGGCACTCAGCAGATAAATTCTGGTATGACATATCAACCCTTAAACAGCACAACACATCAATAGCAATAGCGAGTAACTGCTGCAGAATTGCGCACCATAGCTACTGGTGTGTTGGAGTACCATGCAAGATTTAAAAGTCCCACGACTACACGGGGTTCACATCATCTTCCTCAGATCCCCCATTTTTTTTTAAATCGTGGGCAACATTCCCGGGTGTGAGAGCCTCAGTACTGAGCAAGCCACCAAGGCTGGCGCACGCAGTATGAGCTAACAACACTGCTGTTCAGCTTGTGACCACAGCATTGCCTAAAATTGTCAAAATAAATATGTAACTGGTATTATTTAGCAATTATAGTATTACAGAAGACCCCCCTGACTATGATAAAAAAGACCAGGACTCTGATAGTAGCAGGATTGTTGTGATAATTAGTGCTGTGCGTAGTATGGTGGGATGAGTAATGCTGAAGGAGGTGGCATCTGCTGACTCTGTGTGGCCACCTGTTATTGTCTGCACTCAACATATCAGCTTAGTGGTTCGTTATGGTGAACACAAATGTAGATACTTATATATAACATGTGTATATAGTGAAATAAAAGCAAAAGGAATATGTTGAGAGGAGCCATTTTGATGACTGAGGTGGTGTCATCTGCTGGCCGCTGTGTCTCTTGTCATGCAATTTTGTTGTGGTCATTATGTTGTTTGAACACCATACCAGCTTAGTTGTATAGTTATGGTGAATACTTATATATAATGTGTGTGTATATAGTGTAATAACACTACAAACAGTATGGTTGGAGGAGGAATGTTAGTGCGTCTGGCCTTGAATGAGTGAAGGAGGGAAGTGTCACCACACAGTCAGCTGACCTCTTATTGTCTGAACTCACCATACCCCTTAGTTGCACAGTTATGGTGAACAAAACATGTAGATACTTATAAATAATGAGTATATACAGTGTAAAAACAGCACAAACAGTATAGTGGGAGTATGAATGTTGGCGAGTGAGGGAAGGAGCATCGACTGACTGTGTGGTGACCTCTTATTGTCTTGACTTACCATACCAACTTAGTTGTACAGTTGGTTCACACATTTAAGTATATAAATATATCGCACTACACACTATTAAATAATATTACTGCAAAACAGAAAAAATCAGAGATATTGAAATAATTAGGTATAATATATTTGTGGCAACTCCCGCTTGACAGCTCGGGTGGAGCAGACCACCTCCGGCGCTTGATCTGTCAATGCCTCTTTGTTTTTGCAAGACTTTCCCGCCCTATTGCGGTCAAAATATGCCACCTACGTTTTTTTATTATTTTTCTGTGATGAGGGAACACAAATGAACACCTTTATAAGACGAAATTTTCTTTTTAATTTTGTTATTTCTTGCGCCTGGGTATGTTGCAGGCTATAATTGCAAGAGCAGCCCAGGGGTTAAAAATAATTAGTTAAAAATACTGTATAGCATGTTAGGTACTGTATGTTAAAATAGTGTAAAAAATTATAAAAGCATTTTACCTTCAGGAATAAGATTCTTAATGTGGGAATTTGTTTCCTTTTCCACAGCGTTGTTTATCTCCTTCCGTACTTGTTCACCTCCACTAAAATTGACAGTCTTTGCGCAGCTGAGGTACTTTTCTTTCATGATGTTGTTATAGTCATTCAGTATAGTCATTTTGTCAGAGATATACCCCATGTTGGATGTCCTAATCTCATAGTGAGGTACTTCAGTCTGTAAAGGAATATAACATTTTTGTTTACCTCTTTTTGCTAGTTAATTAATTAAAGCAGCAAAATAATTCTATTGAAATGATAGGAAATCTGTTTTTTGTGAAATACTGTACAATAATAGAATATAATCATAGAAAAGTTCACAGTATTTATAGCATATACCTTACTTAATTATTTATTTACAAGGTACAATGGGTTATATTATTAAACATTTTGGTGTTCAATTGATGTATCCTTACAAAGCCATTAACACACACAGTATTTCAGGTAAGTTAATATACTAGTTGAGAAACAGAGAATATGAGGTGATTTTTTAGTTACAAAGTGAACAATCTTAAAATATTAAAACTAGTTACTGAGGTACAGTATATAATGATAATTTACAGTAAATTAAAAATGACCAAAAGTGATGTACAAACTGAATTAAAATTAGTTGATGTACAGTATTATAATTAACATGTAGGCCACCTCCCATCGTGTTAATTATAACATATTTCAACCTATACTTTAATTTTCAAATTTAGTGAATAATTATATACAGTATAGCATTATAAATAGGGGTTGGTGGTGATAATCGGAAATTATATTGACAAAGTACTAGATGAATTAGTAGCAAAAGATAATAATAATGGATGGAATAGATGGAATACTATGGTGAATAGATGGAACACTAGGCGAATTAGTAGCATAAGATATTAATAATGGATGGAATACTATGGTGAGGAACTTACACGAAAACATAAGAAAAAAGAGAACTGTAGAAGGCCCATTGTCCCATACAACACAACTTAGTTATATCCACCTACACTCATTTCTATACATTTCTAACCTGCAACGACGTGAGTTTTATCTCACACTTTTATCTAATCTTCTCAGAAACATCATGTTACTGTACTATGATTTTATTGTGCAAACAAGCATCTGATGTCCCAAGAGTTCAACACATTGAATACAGAAATGCCATGCAAATGAAGGATTCTAAATTGTGGAATGACCTACCACATGCAATCAAGTACTGTACTGCACTACCTTTATGCAATTTAAAAAAGAAACAGAGAAGTCCCAAATTGATATTATGTAGCATTTATATATACAACACCAAATACCAAAAATCTCCCATAGCGTTCATCTTATGTTTGCTGTGATTTTTTTTTATCTATAAAATACTGAAACTATACATTGTAACAGTTCTTATGGGGAATATAATAACATGATTTTTAAGTACTGTACAGGCAATTTTAATTACATCTATTAATTATAAACTGAAGCTCATATTACAATGTGTATATACTTAATTCATGTGAATATTACTATTGTTTTTTAAGGCATTTAATTAATTTTGTCAAGGACAG
>WNGS01092210.1:36924818-36936418 GCA_020271785.1 Procambarus virginalis | reverse complement strand
CATTCTCCAAGCTCATTTGCTTTATTTGTAATTCCATCTATGTTAGTGTACATGGCCCTGAGGCTCAACTTTCCCTGTCTGTTCTCAAATCGCCTCCTTGGTGAGTGTTCTGCTGGTGGGGGAAGCTGTTCCATGGGTGTGAGGATTTGTGAGGTGGATAACAGGGTCTGAAAGGATACTGGGTGAGGGGCGGGGGGGTCAAGTGAAGGGGGGACAGGGAGGGTATGGCATGAAGGGGAAGGTAGGACCAGAAGGAAAAGGAAGAGGGGGGACATGGCAGGAGGAGGGGAGGGTTAGCAGGGTGGGAATGGGGTGTGGGGGGAGGGAGATTTGGCTGAGCATTGAGTGAGGGCTAGGAGGGATTGGGGTAGGGGGGGGGGTCTATTCAGAGGAGGGTGGTGTGGTTGCCCTCCCCTCTGGTGTTGCTGGGTAGCTGGTTGAGGGTTCCCCCCCCCCCCCCTTACCTTTGGGGATGATGTGATGGGAGCTGTGAGTTCCTGGTTTTCCCCTCTTGCCCTGCTCTTCTTCCTTGCTTCTGCCACCTTGGTTCTCTCCTCCCTCGTCATGTCCCTCTGGAGGAATACTTTTTTAATTCTCCCATGTTGCAGGTGGCTTTTCCTTGTTAGAATCATCTTCTTTGTGCTCTCGTTTGCAAACACATCAACAGTCTCAGCATCAACACTGTTCTCTTTGAGGGTTCTAATCTCCTCTTTTGATGCTGTCAGCTCTCTTTTCAGGCTGCTTATTTCATTCTACATTTCCTGCATTATTCTCTGCATCTCACTCTTGATATCCTCCAAAAAACTGGGTGAACATTTCCTTCATTTCATCACGACTTTTCTTGTTCCCCTGTTTCCTCTGGCCATCATGCTTGCCCCTGTTCCTGTTATGTTGTGATAGGATTGTCAGGAGGTGGGCAAGCGGGGTGTGAGAGAGAGAGAGAGAGAGAGAGAGAGAGAGAGAGAGGAGAGAGAGGAGAGAGAGAGAGAGAGAGAGAGAGAGAGAGGGAGAGAGAGAGAGAAGAGAGAGAGAGAGAGAGACAGAGATAGAGAGTGGGGAGAGAGAGACGAGATAGATAAAGAGAGAGAGCGAGAGATAGAGTGGGTGGGAGAGAGGGGTGAGAGAGGGGGTGAGAGTGAGGGGTGAGAGAGAGAGGTGAGAGAGAGGTGAGAGAGAGAGGGAGAGAGAGAGGGGTGGGAGAGTGAGGGAGAGAGAGGGGTGAGAGTGGGGTGAGAGAGAGGGGAGAGAGGGGAGTGGAAATAGTGGAACAGTGGGTGAATAGTGATAACACACACTGACTTTGTGTGTTTGCATGTGTTGTGTGTGTGTATTTGTAGGGGGGGGGGATGCGTGGGAAACTGGGAGGTGGAGGGGGCAGAGATGGTAACTTCAGGTCAGGTGGGTCAGGTGGTGGGAGAGGGTGAGGGAGATGGAGGGGGTCTCACTGTATGGGAGGAATTTGGGGGTAGAGGGGGGAATATCTGGTATGATACATAGGAAGTGAGAAAGAGGGGGGGAGGGTAATGCCTCGGGAGTGTGTGCGTGTGTGTGTACTTGCGTGCGTGAGGTTGCTGTTGGGTGCCCAGTGAGCCCACACTGGTGGGTGGGTGAGGTGTTGTCTTCAGATTACAGCGGGGGGATGAGTGGCTTATCTAGGTTCCCAGTGAGCCCACAGTTGTTGTCCTTGTTACCTGACTACCACTTACGATTGTATTATTGAATGGAATGCCTTAGTGTTTATGAAATGGTATTATATAAACCTTGCACACTGTTGAAGACTTACAGAGAGACACTTACCAGCCAGCCCCCCGCAAGCACTCTAGGTGAATACACGGCAGGTCGTTTGTAATCCTGTTGCGGTCTTCAGGTCTCCACGTGGGTCCCGGCTGGTGCGACTGATGCCGCCTCAAGGAATCGATCTTCACTAGCTATCTTCTCTACAATCACCAAGATAATTCACCACGAGATGTGATCGATGTGTTGAATTACAATGTCACTGTTTGATTTGCACTGTCTCGATTCCCACTGCATAGTACACCCGCTCACTTGACCCTATTGCTTCCTCGGTATACGCGGACTGTTGCCCTTATATGCCTGCTCCCTATCAAGGCTCACCCAAGACCAATGTGTTTGTGTGTGTGCTAGTGTGGTTGGGAGTGTGTGTGTTGGTGTTTGCGTGGTTGGTAGTGTGTGTGTGTAGGAGCTGGCGTCGTTGATAGTGTGTGTGGGTGCTGCATGGCGTGGTTGTTAGTGTGCGTGTGTGTGTGTGGGCGATGGCGTGGTTAGTAGTGTGTTTGTGTGTGGGTGGTGGCGAGGTTCGTAGTGTGGTTAGGTTTCGGTGTGGTTGGCAGAGTGTGTATTCACCTAGTTGTGTTTGCGGGGGTTGAGCTTTGTTCTTTCAGCCCGCCTCTCAACTGTCAATCAACTGTTTACTAGCTACTTTTTTTTTCTCCACACCACACACACACGCACACACCCCAGGAAGCAGCTGTGACAGCTGGTTAACTCCCAGGTACCTATTTACTGCTAGGTAACAGGGGCATTCAGGATGAAAGAAACTTTGCCTATTTGTTTCGGTCTGGGGCGGAAATCGAACCCGCGCCACAGAATTACGAGTCCTGCACGCTATCCACCAGGCTACCAGGCCCCCTTAGTGTGTGGGTGCTGGTGTGGTTGGTAGTGTGTGTGTGTGTGTACTCACCTAATTGTACTCACCTAACTGTGCTTGCGAGGGGGTTGAACTCTGGTTCTTTGGTCCCGCCTCTCAACCGTCAATCAACAGGTGTACAGGTTCCTGAGCCTCTTGGGCTCTATCATATCTACACTTGAAACTGTGTATGGAGTCAAGCCTCCACCACATCACTTCCTAATGCATTCCATTTGTCAAACACTCTGACACTAAAAAAAAATCTTTCTAATATCTCTGTGGCTCATTTGGGCACTCAGTTTCTACCTGTGTCCCCTAGTGCATGTGCTCCTTTTGTTAAATAGTTGGTGTGGTAAATAGCCTGGTGTGGCTCAGAACACAGGGCTGGCGGCCCGCAAGGTGCTCGGTAGGGGAGTCCCCCCCTCCCCCCACCATCGATCGGCTCGATCAAGGAGACGGCCAGCTCGACACTCGTCAAACAGCTCTCGGACTTTCATTTGGATGCCTCCCTATCCCGCAGCAGGTGGGCAGATTATCGCCAACAGAAAGATACCTTCTGCACACCACCTCGGGCGTTGGATTATGACAGGAAGTCAGATTGGGCCACCTTCTACCGCCGTTTCACATCTTATGCCTCGGAAAAGGACTGGAGCGGGCCTACGTTATTGACACAGTTAGGGTGGTGCCTCAAGGGTAAGGCGGGCGATTTTTACAATTGCTTACTGGACAGAGAACCGTCAATCGATTATAATCGCATGATGCATAAGATGATCAAGCGATTTGGAGATAGGGAAGTTCTGGATGTAGCCATGATGAAGTTTAACCAGGCTCAGCAGGAACCAGAGGAGGATATCGCTGATTGGGCAGATAGGGCAGGACGGAGGAAGAGATCAAATAATCATCAGGCAGCTCAGATCCGGCTCTGTGTTTTGGATTCCAGTCCAGATCGGGGATGTGAAGGTCAAGGCGTTTGTGGATACAGCGGCCGAGGTCACCATTATCTCCCAGGAGATCCATCAACAGCTGAACCCAGCACCCCAGAAGATACAACACATACACATACACATACAACACATGTGAGGGGCCTCGTAGCCTGGTGGATAGTGCGCAGGACTCATAATTCTGTGGTGCGGGTTCGATTCTCGCATGAGGCAGAAACAAATGGGTAAAGTTTCTTTCACTCTGAATGCCCCTGTTACCTAGCAGTAAAAAGGTACCTGGGAGTAGTCAGCTGTCACGAGCTGTTTCCTGGTGTGTGTGTGTGTGTGTGTGTGTGTGTGTGTGGTGTGGAAAAAAAAGTAGTTAGTAATCAGTTGATTGACAGTTGAGAAGCGGGCCGAAAGAACAAAGTTCAACCTCCACAAACACAACTAGGTGAATACAACTAGGTGAATACATAACCTTAAGCACAGCAGGGAAACGTATGCACCTTACGGGAAAACTGGTGGGCCCCATCCCCTTGCTTGTTGCGGGACGATATACACTAAGGGAGTGTATGTGGCGCCCATTGCAGACAACATGTTGCTAGGGCTTGATTTCATGAAAAGATACGGTGTCAGTATAGCCCTGGATAAGTCTCAAATGATATTACAGGGACAGGTGATCCCCATGCAGTTAGAGAAGAAAGAGGAGCCTAACCCTAACCTAGTCTCGTGCATCGCTAAAGTAGCGGTGTCCCAATACACTGTTATTCCACCACATTCAGTGGCCAAGGTCAAATGTGAACTGGACAAAAGCATGCACCAGTGTATAGTGGAGCCCCTGGAGGATGGGCGGGTGCCAGTGGTTCGCACGCTCTGTCAGGAGGGAGGAACCCTGAAGGTATGTGTACTCAATGTAACGGGGCAGAATATTACATTAAAGAGGCAGATGCATGTGGTCAATGCAGAGGCAGTATGGGAAATTCTACCGGAGCCGTGCCCAGCGGTGGCAGCAAGGGTAGTGGGGAAGCTACCAAGTGGAACTCAAGTCAAACTACCTCCTCATGTGATGACCATGGTACAGGACGTCGAAGAAACATTGACAGCAGAACAGGCGAGCCAACTGACCCACCTGTTATGGAACTTTCAGGACATTTTTGCCGCAAGTGAATTTCACCTGGGATCGTTCAAGGAGATATCTCACCAAATCGACACGGGTAGTGCAAGACCCGTGAAGCAAAAAATACGACGAACACCCGCATGCTTTGCACAGGAGGAGAAAGGACACCTTCAGCGCATGCTCGACGTAGGCATCATCCAACCGTCAGTATCTGAGTGGGCATCGACACCAGTTCTGGTAAGGAAAAGGGATGCGTCAGTTCGGTGGTGTGTAGACTATCGAGGATTGAACTCTCGCACCATAAAGGACGTGTACCCACTCCCCCTAGTCGATGAGTGCCTGGACACATTGGCGGGAAACGAATGGTTTAGCAAGCTAGATGCCAACTCGGCCTATTATCAGATCAACATTGCAGAAGAAGACCGGAAGAAGACGGCATTCATCACAAAGTACAGACTGTTCGAATTTACAAAAATGGCCTTTGGTCTCTGTAATGCTCCAGCTACCTACGCCAGGTTTATGAATTTGGTGTTGCGGGAGATAAATTGGGAAACTGTGCTAGCATTCTTGGATGACATCTTAGTGCTGGGCGATTCATTCCAAAGCCACCTCTCCAACCTAGCGCAGGTATTTGAGAGATTCCGGACCTATGGTTTACGCCTGAAACCACAAAAATGTGCCCTCTTTAAGAAGTGAGTTGAGTTCCTGGGCAGGATGGTTAGCAGGGCGGGACTAGAACTGGGAAAAGGGGCGATAAACAGAGTGGTGAAATGTCAGACTCCTGGATAATCCAAAGACGTGGAAAGATTCCTGGGACTGGCCAACTACCACCGGGCCTTCATAAAGGGATTCGCAGAGTTAGCCGCACCCCTGTATGCATTGACCGTCGGAAACAAATTCGAATGGGGAGACAAGCATCAGGAGGCCTTTACAGCTATTAAAACGGCCTTAACTACAGCTCTGGTGCTGGGATTACCTAATAGACATGACTCCTTTATCCTGGACACCGATGCCTCCGACTGGGCGATAGGAGCGGAGCTGCTACAGGTCCAAGAAAAGCAAGAAAAGGTAATTGCTTATGCCAGCTTCGCACTGACTCCAGAACAGAGAGATATTGCACCACTAGGAAAGAGTTATTGGCAGTAGTCAGGTTTACTAGGCTTTTCTGGCACTATCTCTTGGGGCGGCCTTTTATCATTTGCACTGACCTCGGCAGTTTGGTCTGGCTGATTAGGTTTAAGAACCCCCTGGGCCAATTAGCACGTTGGCTGGAAAAGCTGAGCCAATTTGATTTAAAAATCCAACATAGAGCAGGAAAAAAACACAGCAATGCAGACTCTTTATCCAGGGAGGGAGGCGCCCAACAAGTATGTACCCACTTTCACGAACGCGTTCCTCCACACTGCAGGACCTGCCGTGTGGAGGCTGTCCATATTGTTGCAGGACACATCAGAACTGGGCGATCTTCCAGGAAGCGGTAGATGACGTCGTCCCACTGGCTACGGGATCGTTCAGAAGTGCATGTAATGTTCAGATCCGGTGGACGATTAGACAAGTGAGCACTATAGCCCCTATTCACGACTGGTGGTCGGAGGATTCCAACTTGGCTGTCTTCCCATGGGAATCTGGTGACGATGGCCGAAGTTTGCCAGCAGAGACATTGGATAAGGAGGAAGATGCAATTGCCCCAGAAGTAGTAAGCGTTAGGATCATCACCAGAACAACGGCGAACAGATTAGGATTGCATTTACTCGAGTTACAGGAACAGACGGACAGAGACCCAGACATGAGAATGGTAAGAGAATGGGTGGGAGGCTGTCAGCCAGCAGAAGGGGATCTGTTCGGAACCAGTCCCGCCACAAAATACTACTGGTTAAACAAAGAGGCCTTTCTCATGGAAAATAGGCTCTGGTGGTGGCACAAAGTAGATCAGGGAGGAGTTGCCCAGAAGCTTTTGTATATACCCACCAGCCTGAGGCAGGAGGTACTGAATCTATGCCATGATATACCTGATATGGGCCACTAGGGGGCCGAAATCGCACAATGGAGCGGGTCAGATCAAGGTACTTTTGGTATGGGCTATCAACAGATGTTGCAAACTATGTGGCATCATGCCACCACTGTAGTGTGAACAAAAAAGCATCCAAGACCAGCAGGCACGAGCTGCTTAAGTACCATGCGGGTACACCAATGAAAAGGGTACACTTGGACATTTTGGGACCATTGCCTAAGACTCAGAAAGGCAACGAATATCTCCTAGTGATGGTAGATCAGTTCACTAAATGGATTGAGTGTGTGCCACTACCGTCCCAGACTGCAGAGGACACCGCCAGAGCAGCACTCGATGGGTTCTTCACCCGGTTTGGGTATCCGTTTGAGATCTTCACTAACCAGGGCAGGAATTTTGAAAGTGACTTGTTTACGAAACTCTGTGAATTGATGCACATCCACAAGGCCCGTACTACCGCCTACAGGTCGTCGGCGAATGGGCAGGTGGAAAGGTATAACAGAACCATCATGGATGCATTGAGGTGTTATGCTAGTTCCCAACATGACACCTGGGACATCTATATTCAACACATAGCAGGGGCCATCAGATCTAGTGTGAACCGACAGACCGGCTTCACGCCCAACAAGTTAATGCTCGGTCGGGAAACCAACCAGCCCATAGATTTAATGTACCCCAGGGAGGTGCAACTTCAATCAGATGCAGTACCTTACTTAGTAAATTTGCAGAGGGAAATTGAGAAAGCGCATGGATTGGCACGGAAGTCTCTATCTACAAATCAGGAACGAATGAAGAGAGATTATGATCTACGGGCACGGCTACAGGTCTATGAAAGAGGTGACCTGGTTTACCTGCTAGACACGGCACAGGTGAAGGGGCAGTGCCGGAAGCTCTCACCGCAGTGGAAGGGCCCAGGCATTATCACCCACAAGTTCTCATCTTGTTTATTCAGGGTCAAGCTCCAGAATGACAATATCACGGCAAATCACGATAAACTAAAGAAGTGCAAGGACCGTACATGCCCCAGCTGGATTGAGAAGTTTAAACGTCATATGTCACAGATTCAGGACCCAGTGGGAGTGCCATACAAGCACCTTTACTGTGTGTGTCGGCAACCATACGATGGAAAATTTATGGTACAATGTGATATGTGCGTGGAGTGGTTCCATGGGGTCTGTGTGGGAGTGACTCTGGCGAGTGTACGGTCTAAACCAAAGTATGCATGTCGTCGGTGTGAGCCATAAGGGCAAAACAAAAAAAAGAAAGGGAAAGATAGTGTAGTGTATGCAGTGTTGAAACAATTCGTGGATAGTGCAAAGATAATACGGGTAATAACTGTAACAGTGTATAAAGATAATACGGGTAATAACTGTAACAGTGTATAAAGATAATACGGGTAATAATTGTAATAGGACCCATTTGTGAAACTAGAAATGTTCTCCTTTGTGGCCTCGTTTGCAACTCTACCCCGTAGTGTGGAGCTGGTGAAGACTTTTTCAAAAAAGACATGTTATATATAGTGAAACATTTCCCCTCTAGTATACCCATTGTTCTATAGGAACGGGGGAAGTGTGGAGGGAATCACATTCAAAGTGCCCGCCATAGGAGACATTTCATAGTGTAGGCAGGACTGTGCCCTGATTGGTGGACGGCGACCGCGCACAGCCTTCCCGCGCAGCAGCCCCGCGCAGGTCGAGAGAGGGAGCACAGATATGAACTGCAAGTGACCCAACGCGGACGACGCCCATCCGGCACCACCTGCCCTAAGATAAGTGCTACTAGGATTACTGAAGAGGCTTTGACTCCCTCTACCATATCCTTCCTGAGAAGCCTAGACTTGCTTCACATGCCTTCCAAGACCTACTTTTCCCGACGACTACAGCTCAAGGTGAACTATTACGGTTCATATTACATCATCCCATTGTTATACCCCGTGGCGACCACCTCCACAATACTGTAAACAAGGCATGACAAGGCATATCTCACTAAAACTTTTAAAATATTGAAAATTATGCAGGATGTTGATCTGTACAATTTCTTGAAAAAGTTAGATTGAACTCCTAGTGCTTGTAACCGGCTTAGACATGGTTACAACTCCCTAGTGCTTGTAACCAGCTTAGACTTGGTTACAAGCATCTCTGGGAATTCTTATTATCTGCTGTTGTAGAATCGATAAAATGGACACTGTGTCAACAAAATTATTCCCACATACTCCGTCACTATGTGATGGAGTACACATAGGACAGGGACTGAATTGTCCCTGAATTCAGTGACAATTCTGTAACAAATGTTCTAGCATAAAACTTTGTACAGTTTAGTAATTTCTTACCGTTTGATGTATCAGGATGATCCATGTGTGCCGGTCTTTTGTATGTAGAAGATCCTGTCTAGATGACTTCTTCAAAGAGACTAACAGCTTCCCATCCATTGTGTATGAGAAGTACTCAAGTACTTGGCCTACAGTTACCAGATATGATTTGTAGAAACTAGCGAACAAAAGCACTATGGAGATGAGATTGTTAATATATTTTTTGACTTTTGCAGATTAAAAACCAACCTTATTTAAAAATAGTACACTAAAGTACATAGCAAATTGCGAAATTCGTAGTTTTAACTACTTTAAAGCTAAATACTCAAGCTTTGAAAATAAGCACAATTTGCTAATTCAAGCAGAATCTGGCAACTCTGATTTACCATGTAAACATTGACTTGCATTCACAATATAGTTATTTATTTTTCAACAATTTAAAATGGGGTATGAAAATACACACATTGGTATGTTATTGCAAAGGCACTATACTATATACATATATATATATATATATATATATATATATATATATATATATATATATATATATATATATATATATATGTATATATATATATATATATATATATATATATATATATATTATATATATATATATATATATATATATATATATATATATATATTGTCAGGGTTCACGGTTCGGGTTAAAGCAACGGTAGACTGGATGTCCTCTCGAGGTGGCTGCTCTGACAATATCCCTTACTCACCGTCGTTCTACGGGTCTTCCCTCGATCCTCTAGGCTCCACTGCACGCCCAGGAGAGTACCCCAGTCGATCTCACAACCGGCCTTAAGTTGTAAAATGAGTGGAGACACAGATTGTTCCCTCAATCTGTGTTCCCGCCCCGGCAAAGAACTATCACACAGCCTTTAAGGTCGCCAACTGGTGTTTTAGGTGTCCTGTAACACAGCAGTGGTGAGGTGTAATTGTGGTAAAAGCAAGCTCAAATAGTGTGGTATCAGGCACGTAATTAATTCTGTCACTCTAACTTACTTCCTTACACAGTCACAAGATCTTTGGAGGGGATGATATCAAACACCAAAGAGTTTTGGTATTTTACTTAAAAAACAGCGAGAAACATGTGCATCAATAATCATATCAGGATCAAGTACATAAACTGCTCCCTCCTCGGCAAATAATGGCAAATAATCCGGAACGCACCAAATGGTAACACACGGCAACCCCTCGCATCACTTGTCAAAGTCAGCTGATCCCGGGCCCTAGCACCCGTGAGAAAGAATAGTACTTGTTTTCTCTTTGGCGCTCCCCGTTTCTTTAACTCTTCGCGAACCACTATATCTACTATTCACATGACATATTTATGATTCCACTAGGTCGCGATACACCACTTCACTGGTCTCATCATTAATATCTTATGCTCACTGCACACTAAGTGATTTTTCACCGTGCCAAAAGATACACTATTCTTAATAATATTTACTGTGAATGCGCTCACTTGATCGCTGTACTGTTCTATAAATCTATACTTCCTCTTAAAGCGATATCACTGGCAATCACTTCACATATATGAGATTATTCAGTACACAGGCATATACATTGATAAATCTGGATCAAAACACAGGCATATATATATATAAATCATGGAGATCAATACACAGGCATTTATATAAAGTCTGGGCTCATAGCCTAACACCAATATCTGGTTTGCTACTAATATATGACAATAATCACAGGAAATGAATTATAGTCACAGTCATTAATTCCTTAATGAATCCTGGTGCTTGCACACACCCACACATAGATATATATGTAAACGGATACTGTGAGTACTCTGGGTAGCCTCACCACACACTGTGCTCTCTGTGACTTAGATTCAGGTGAGACTTGCTCACGACATATAAAATATTCTGACAAATATCTATAGCTAACTAAAGGGGAAATGGGAGGGTAACTGTAAACACCTACTTCACCTATCCTAGGATGACAGTTGGGTTGTAGCTCCTGGTCCAGGCTCTCGCCTTGTACACCCTCCAGAAACACAAGCCAACGTCCTAGGATGTTCGCGTCTCGCCGCTTCAGTACACTGCAGGTCCGTGCTCCTCCTCCAGTACGTTGCAGGGTTGGAGTCGGTCTCCTGGCCATCAACTTTCTTCCCAACTACGGCAGCCAGCCTATGTCTCGGCGGTCGTCGTACGTTTCCCAAATAGTTCCTTGTCACTGTACTCCCAGAGAACTGCCTCTCACCACTACGATGTCACTGTGAAGTTATCAAACGTCCCAGACGATACTGCTTAAGCTCCACACGCACAGCACCCGACTTCAGAGCACTTGAAGCTCACTACACTGTCAATTCCCTCGTCGTCTAGGTATGTCACTAGGTATTTGGGAAGACTTCTCGACGTGCTTGCATCCAACTGGTAACTCGTAGGGTTCCACGTAGGTAGGGTTACTGTCAAACTTGACAGGATCGTCGATCACACGTTCAACCTGGTTGACAAGGCGGTCAACCAGGTTCGCTCACGGGAGAATGGCCCAGCCACTAAACTGTCTCCTATTCTGGTGAACTGTCAAGGACGTTGCACACGTCGATGCCCGGCCCACTTCTTGCA
>WNGS01092210.1:36894510-36921258 GCA_020271785.1 Procambarus virginalis | reverse complement strand
TTTTTTTTTTTTTTTTTTTTTTTTTTATTGTTTTCTACCACAGACGTGGCCACACATTAACAATGCTAACCAGCATATATACATTTTCTTCTGTCCTCCATAGACAGGGTTAAACATATAGTTCAAGGGTTTATTGAACAATCAACCACTGAAGGTGAGTCGGTGCTTTAAAAATGCTAAGCTAACCTATATACGTAAATACATAGATACACAGATTTATGTATGCCTTACATAAAGTGTTCGATGTGTCATCTACACAGTGTCATTAATGTACATTTACAAAGGTGAAATGTAATTCTGATCAGCTTCCATATATACTTTATACCCATACATACACATACACACACATATACATATATACACACATGCATTCACAGACATTTATCTCATTTACTCTGACAGGGTGAGATAGCTGATAAGAAACTAGTGTGCAATTAAGCACTTAATCACTGAAGGTGATTAAGGTGCTTTTACAAGCTCAGGTTATATAGTTACATCACATACATTGTATAATTAATCTATTACATGGTCAATCTTGGGTACAAGTCCAATATATCATCAAGTGTTCCAGTACTCATATAGTAATTACAAAGTTCAGCATACCTTAGCCCAGGGGGCGAAAGTCAGCCAGTATGGGACATTCTACAATATAATGTTCAAGAGAGTGCATGTTTTCTCTTTCACAAAGTTGACACATTGTGTACTCGACATTTGGGTTTTGAGAAAGCTGCCAGATACGTCTATATCCCAGGCGTATTCTGGCCACTATAACATCACATTGCCGGGTTCTTGTTCTATTAGTCCCATATGTGAATGTTCCTCACGATATCTATCATAATATTTAATGCTACAGCTTTCAGGTCTTTGTGAATTTGTTAGGTCGGTGAGATCTTCATTAGATATTTGTTTAAGTATTCTCTTTGTCACTGCTAATGAAATACCCATATCAATTTCTACCACTGGTTTTCTACAGGCTGTCTTTGCAAGCATATCAACAGTGTCATGCCTTGAGATGCCAACATGTGATGGTATCCATAGGAATTTAATTTCAAATCTGTTTTCTTTAGCAGCTAAAACATTCATTCGAATATCACTGACTATTTTCTGGGTGTCACTAATATGTGCGTTCAATGCCAGGAGTGCACTCTGCGAGTCACAGTATATAAGTCCACTGCCTTTGTCTTTTAAAAATTCAGTGGCAAGGTATATGCCTGCAAGTTCGGTTTGAGTTGTACTTGCCCAGTCATTGACGCGCTTCATTGCTGTATGTACGAGAGTAGATTGTTCAAATATATTACATGCACATCCGGTACATCGTCCACCTTCTTCTACAGAGCCGTCGGTATAGCACTGATACACATCGTTACCCAAACTCTGAGTACTTTCAGTGATGCTTTTCAGTGTTAACTGTTTTAATAATGTAGAGTGCACACTATCTTTCTTGGGCGCATTTACAAAATCAACTGATAAATCCCAGTTATCCCATGGAGTAATTGGTTGATTAATCATTAGTTGAGTTGGGTACATATTTAATATTTTGATGGAGTTGGCTACCTTATAGAACCAATATACATAATCAGATTTCGTTCTTCTTCTATAGACCTCAGGTGAGTGCAGCATATTAGAAAGTTTAGCTTGAAACTTCATGTGTTGCCTAGATCTACTCAATGCCTTCACGCCGAAAACTGTGCTAATAGACAAAATTCTCTCACTTATGGTAGGTAATTTTAACTCTGCTCTCATATTAACTATTCTCGTGGACTTTGGAGCCCCAAGGATGAGACGCATAGCTTCGTTTTGCAAGGTTTCAAGAGATTTCAGCTCTTTGTCAGTATACAGTGTGAGATGTAGAGCATTGTAGTCAATCACAGAGCGTATAAATGATACATAAAACATTCTAGCAAGTCTCACGTTAATTCCATGATTGACACCAACAAGGACCCGCAAGGGCTTTAATCTCTCCCACAGTCTCCTCTTGAGAGAAGAAAGGTACCCAGGGTCGTTAATAGGGACACCAAGGTATCTGTAAGACTCGCAGTTCTCAAGTGCTCGCCCATCTATATGATAATTGGGTGGTGGAATACCACATGGAATGAGGGCACGAGTTTTCTGTACAGAGATAAGGAGGCCACATTCCTCAGCTCTAGTAGCAAAAGCATCGAGCAGAACTTGCATTCTAGGCTCGGAGGCAGCCTGTAAACATATATCATCAGCATAACAAATGACAGTGTCTTCATTATTAGTTGGAAGATCTTTAATAAGTTTATGCATCAGAACGTTGAACAACAGGGGCTGAGGACCCCTCCTTGTGGAGTTCCCAGTTCAAAGTGTTTGCTCTCTGTGCTTTTAACACCATTAAACAAAACATATGCTGTTCGATTAGACAAATAGCCCTTTATCCATTTCAGTAATTTTCCTTGTATTCCCAGCTCGGCAAGCTGTTCCAGTATGATTTCTCTGTTTGCTGTATCAAAAGCTGCTGCTAGGTCGATGAAGACTGTTTGAGGGGAAGCTTCAATATGTGCGAAGTATTCAGCAAAACAGTGTTGTGTACTGAGCCCAGGCATAAATCCAAACAGTTGAGGTGACAGGTGCCCCTGTATACGATACATGAGTCTGTTAAGAACAATACGTTCAAGCACTTTACAGACACACGATGTTAGAGATATGGGTCTATAATTATCTGAGTGTGGTTTGGGGATGGGAACAATGACACTCTTTGTCCAAGCATCAGGTAATACTCCTTCACGTAAACTCATTCTGTACAGCACTAACAGTGGATTACCTGGTACTTGTGAGACTAATCTCAGTAGACTGTAAGTAATACCGTCCTCTCCAGGAGCAGTTGATTTTCCCATCTTTAGTGCATGATTTAATTCCCATTCAGTTACATCATTAAGGTCCGACACGTCGATAGCTGTACAGGCAAGATTGATGGTTCGTTGTCTGTTGGGGCGTGTGTCATTAAGTTTATGCTGTATGTTAATTGGAAGTGAGTCGTAGCTTGATGTTAGTGCCCACTGATCAAGGAGAATGTTTGCTTGTTCTAGTGGGCTGTGGTGCAGTGGTTTGGTTGGGTTGCTTCTAGAGATTTTTCGTATCTTTTCCCAAACTTCAACAAGTGTTGTTTGCTCATTTATACTTTGTAGGAACTCTTCCCAATGTTTATTACGTATAACGTTGCTCATGTCTCTCATCTCTCTATTTGCAACAAGAAATGCATGTAAGTCACCTTGTGCTTTGGTTCGTTTGTACGTATCTCCAAGTTGCTTTACTCGTTCATGTTCTTTAACAAATACGGGGTCGAGAACCCACTTGGGTGGTGGCAGGTGTTGCCCACTTCTGCTAGGCTTACGACTTGTTCCCCAACACACCCATGTGTCGTAGTAGGTAGTAATTGTATCAACGAGATCTCTGGAGAAGGCTTCTACATTCGTTATTGTGTAATCTTGATACCATTTTGATATACAATTAATAAAGTGGTCATGCAAGCCATATGGAATATTCATTTTCCGTCTCTGATGTCTATTAGGTACATCACACTGTACCTCATAGGAAGCAGAAACTGCATAGTGATCACTAACTAAGTGATTTACCAACGAACATTCCATCCTATCTTGCACAAGGTTTCTACCCATTACATAATCAAGTCTGCCTCCCAATAAATGAGTTTGGGTATCCGTAGTATACACGGTTAATCTGTTGTCATAAACATATTTGATAAATTTGCATCCATTATCGTTGTTAGTAATGTCTCCCAGCGTAATATGTCTAGCATTAAAATCTCCCATGTATATTGTCCCATGATTGTCTAGATCTGGGAGCAATGTTACATTGAGCTTCTGGCTTCTGGCATATACGTTGAGGAATGAAAAGTGGCCTGCTGTAGTTTGTACATGAAAGTGATGGAACTGTGTGTGTACATTGTGTGACGTGCTCACAAGAATGTGCGGTAAATCACTTCTGATGTATGTTAATAGGCCTGTGGCGTTACTGTTATTATAGGATGCATACCCTCTGATCTTTGGTGGGGTTTTGTTTATCATATTGGACGTGTAGGGTTCCTGTAAAGCAATTATATCTATGTTGTTACTGGTAACATGTGCAATTAGATCATTCAGTCTTTTGTTGATGCTACGAATGTTCCAACTTAGAAACTTAATGGTTCTTGTGTCAGCAGCAGCCATCGTCTTGGTGTTGTTCCTCCCTGGGACTGGTGGTCCCACTGTTGTCCTTGTCCCACTGCCACAATGTGTCCATAAGTGACTCTACGACGTAAAGAGCCGCACCAACCTGGCGTTTGGTGTCGTCAGGAACATCTGGTGACGTCATCAGTTTCTTGATCACTGAGCAACTCGGGATGGTCCGCGAGTGAATGTTCTCTGTAAGTCGTATGGCATAATTACTGTCACTCAGAATATTATCATTTTCATTCTCGTACTTGGCTTGAGCGCGTTCGTTAAGGTCATGAATCATTTTAAAATATGCTGGTGCAGGTCGACTTCCTCGTCCAGTTAATGTTTCTGTGTCACTAACACTGCTGTCATCCTTGAGTTGACTGACGGCGTCGCTGCCACCGCCTCCGTTGTCGCTCTCATCTCTGCTGCTGCCGCCGCCGCCGCCGCCGCCGCCGCTGCTGCTGCTGCCGCTGCTGCCGGCGCTGCTCCTGCTGCCGCTGCCGCTGCTGCCGCCGCTGCTGCCGCCGCCGCCGCGCGCTGCTGCTGCTGCCGCTGCTGCCGCCGCCGCTGCTGCTGCCGCTGCCGCCGCCGCCGCCGTCACCACCACCACAGGAACCTTTACCAGCGCGGGCCACGGCTGTGACACAGCAGTGTGGAGGCTGCTGTATCTCTTGTGGAGGAGCTTGACATAGCCTCTGTATAGTTTCAGTCAGTTCTGCTACCTGTGCTTGCAAGGTTGCCAACTGTCCTTTAACTGTTGCCTCAGGCTGTTGTGTGTTGTCAGGGGCGTTGCTGGTACTGTCACCACTATGGGGTGGGTCAACAGTACTAGAGCCAGCATCAGTAGGCACTTGTTGAGTCTCGGGCACTTGCCTCCTTGTGCCAAGGGAGGCTGGCCGGTTGGTACAGTCTGAGTGCCAGATGGTGACTCCTTCCGTACCACATCTGAAACACTACTTGAAAGTGTTAAGAATTAGCGCCTCGGAGGTGTGTTACTGCTACACTTGGTTCAAATTTACCATTTCTAGTGTTTACTGATTTTGTTTGTTCACATTGATCATATTCTCAATGATGAATGTATCTTTGCAGGGATCTAGACTGAGTATGGTGTTTGTGCTGCCTGACAAGCGTGATGGACTAGCAAAAGTTGAGGCAAATCTGCCTAGTGTCAATTTAAATAAAATTGGTACAGATCTGCCATTAGTTGAAGTGAAAGTTACCTTACCAAAATTCAAGATTACGAAATCACTGGAACTAGTCAAACATTTGTAAGAGGTAAATTATACTTATATCCATATACAGAATAAGGGTTGTTTATCATTTATTAGCATTCACATTTGGCATTGTTTTAATACGGAATAAGCATTAAAATTCAGTTTGAATGAGGCATATGCCTCCTGGAAGGCAGATGCCTTCATTGTCATTGACACTTAGTTTGTCCTGCCAGAGGTACATTGTAAGATATGCCTTGTGGCAATGGTGCAGCATTATTTTCACACTACTCATGCTCCTGGGGGGCAAGGTCTTGTTCCTTGTTCCAAGGCCTGCTTCTCCTAGGTCACGTGCATAGTGGTTCAATTCGGCTAGCAGGCTGTGTTACCTCACTCAGGATTTCTAAAGTTTGCTGTTAATAATAACAGCAAACTTGACTAATAACTCAACTTTTTATCACGAAATCATATTTTTAGTTTTAATATTTGCCTGAAGCACCATGCCGGTTAAGTAATCACGTGAAAAATATAATTCAGTTGCATACATATAGTATGCAAGTAGCATAACCAATGTATACAATACATGTTTTATACATAATTATATTATTTTTATTGCTGTTATGTATTTACAAAATCTGGTAAAATCAAAACATGATTGTGTTAAAAATAAATCCTGCTTTACTATTCTACTCACATTTTGGAGACTAACTAGCTATTCAAACAAAGGACTTCCAATACACAGTATACATGGGCTTCTCTAGAGTGTTGATAAGGTACCACATGAAAGAGTGGCAAGGAAATTACATGCAATATGGAATAAATGGTAAAGTACTAGAATGGATTAAGCATTGAATAAAACAAAGAAGGCAAAGGGTCATCCTAAATGGAAACAAATTGGAATGGAGAAATGTGATGTGTGGTGTACCGGAAGGTTCCATCTTGGGGCCAACCCTTTTTGTTACATACATCAATGACATAATGACAATACTGTATTATAAACCATATTATCAAATTTGCAGACACTTAAGTTCTATGGTAAAGTAGGAAGCTAAAATTATATTGAGGTCTTACAAAGAGATCTACATGAATGCTACAAATGGTGCATAAACCATTACCCCATGGGATCTTCCTAGATTATCAGACCCCACTCCCATTTTGGTACTATATACCGAGAAGAGACGGTAGGCAATCTCGGCTGAAGATATTGAAAAACTTCAAGCTGTTATTAATAAAGTTTTCGACTGGGCATCAGAAAATAACATGATGTTTAACAGTGATAAATTCCAGGTACTCAGGTACGGTAAAAATGAGGACCTTAAACATAATACAGGGTATAAAACACAATCAAATGTACCCATAGTAGGAAAACAGCATGTAAAGGATTTGGGAATAATGATGTCTGACGACCTAACGTTTAGGGAGCATAACCAAGCAAATATTGCGACAGCCAGAAAAATGATTACGAGAACTTTCAAATCCAGGGATCCCATCACAATGGTTGTACTCTTCAAGTCACTTGTGTTGTCCCGTCTTGAGTACTGCTCAGTACTCACTTCCCCCTTCAGAGCAGGAGAGATTGCTGAAATAGAGGGAATACAGAGAACATATACGGCACGCATAGACGCGATAAAGCACCTACATTATTGGGATCGTCTCAAAGCCCTCCAAATGTACTCACTAGAAAGAAGACGAGAGAGATATCAAATAATATACACCTGGAAGATACTGGAGGGCCAAGTACCAAATCGACACAGTAAAATAACAACGTACTGGAGTGAACGATATGGAAGAAAATGCAGAATAGAACCAGTGAAGAGCAGGGGGGTGCCATAGGCACAATCAGAGAACACTGTATAAACATCAGAGGTCCGCAGTTGTTCAACACCCTCCAAGCAAGCATAAGAAATATTGCCGGAACAACCGTGGACATCTTCAAGAGGAAACTAGATTTATCCCTCCAAGGAGTGCCGGACCAACCGGGCTGTGGTGGGTATGTGGGCCTGCGGGCCGCTCCAAGCAACAGCCTAGTGGATCAAACTCTCACAAGTCAAGCCTGGCCTCAGGCCGGGCTTGGGGAGTAGAAGAACTCCCAGAACCCCATCAACCAGGTATCACCATCATCATGATCTACCGCATCAAAGTCCAGTTTTGGGGGAACCAGATACACCGGGCCCCAATTACTCAAGAAAATTGTTGACATCACGAATGCTGCACCATTGGACACCCGCGACGATACCGACGGCCCTGTACTTCTATATTCAAGCGAGGAAGCTCTGGAGCAACTGTTTGCCCCAGAACACCTGGGTGCCCAACTCAACTCCAACCTCATCATCATTGCTACCTGACTGAACGAACCATCTTCGTCAGCCACACTAGTGTCAACATCACCATCCAAGACCATGACACCATACTGGCACCATAGCCCAACAACACCAACACCTCAGGCTACAGCAGATGACCAAGGCGCGGCAACCGTAACTCCCTCCCCAGGCCTGCCAGAGAAAAAACAGAGACTAGGTTCTGCTTCAACCAAACTACAGTTAACACCCTAAAAAAATTTGCATTCATGGACGGCACTACAGAACAACCTAGCTGCTGCAGCAGACCGTGACCCAGCAGACACAATCACCGAGGAAGAAGTCGAACTTGTTGAAGTCAACCCCGAAAGCCGTTCTGAGTATGGCCCCAACTCATGCTCCTGTTTTGAAATTTTTACCTTGGACAGGAAGTTCAAGGGTAACCCCGCCACCAGACGGGAGTTGGCCATCAAATGCAACAGGATATGCATATGCAGGCGATGAGTCACAATAACGTGGCTAAAGTACGTCGTCGTCCCTTCACCTTCTAGTGTGTGGTCTGGTCAACAGGATATGCATACTCAAGAACCTGGACAAATTCCCCTACCCAATGGTAGTATACAGATCTTCATGACCCGCTATGTTAACCTTGATGTCCTAGACAGAAAGTACTGCAACCCAAACTACGACTGGGTGGCCCACTGTATGTCCACAAAAAAGAAGACCCGGAAGGAAAGCAAAGCTTTTTTACCAAAGCATAAATGTGGACGAATCAAACAAACCTTCCCTGATGCTTGAAGATGATACCTCAGGCCAAAGCACACCTCAATAGGCAAGATGCCTCCTGCAAGCTAGACAGAACACCTCAACTGAACCAGGACAACACCACACCGCCTCACCACTAACCTCCTGCCACTTAAGAAGAACTCAAGCCACAAGCTGAGACCGAAAAAACATCTCCAATCAATGGTGGGAAAGGTCACCGAACTTTCAAGCCACCTCTCTCCACATCCAAATCTACTTCCAAGAATTTCACCACCCCATCCTTCTTTCTCCCACCACCCTTGGAAAGTTCTTTGGTATTAAAAGCTCAAAGCTACAAACGGTCAAAAGAAAGGCAAATGCTCTTTAATATTGAACAATGCAAAACCTTGCATATTTGTTGCCCAACAAGTGAAGCTGCAGTATAAAAAAAAGCCAAGCAAACCCTAGGAATAGTCAATTGAAAATTTGACTTCAAGGAAAAACAAAGTGGTTATTCAATTGTACAAATCTCTGATGTACCCATATTTGAATTACTGTATCCAAACATGGAGGACATATCTTCCCTGGAGAGAGTACAATGTAAAGTGAAACAAATCATTGCAGAACAATCATCTTTCATACCAGGAATGATTGAAAGCTACAGGACAACAACACTGCAAATCAGATATGACATGGCAGATCTCATAGAAGCTTTTAAAATACTGAACAGATAGGAGGATATTAATCCAGACCACGTCTTTAAAATGTCACATGTAACATACACAAGGTGGCAACAGCTTCAAGTTCAACAAGCCACAATGTAGGACGGAAAACAGGAGATGCTTTTTCACCCCATGGGGTCATAAACCCTTGGAACTGCCCACCTGCCGAAGCAACCAATGCCAAGACAAACGGCAGTTCAAAATCCAGTTGACAAACTTTTTCAGGAAAAAGTGGGAGGGGGGGGAGGGTTGCAGGACCTCAGGAAAGTCTTTAGGTCCCTGTCCCCGTCGAGGTCATGGTGGCTCGAGGGTAAAAGACATTGAAGTTAGCCATAGTATATATAAATATAAAACACGATTGTTAGTAACAGTATTTAAATTTAAACATTATTTTTGGCCACAATACTATATGCAGTGGTACCTTTGTTTACGAATTTAATTTGTTCCCAGAGATGGTGCGTCAACCGAAAATTCGAAAACCAAAACGAATTTTTCTATAAGAAATAATGTAAGTTGAATTAATCTGTTCCACACACCCAAAAATATTAACTTTAAAATACATTTTAAACATAATACTATTCATATTTTGTATTACAGTATGTGTATCTTACCTTTATTAAGAACTCTGTTGGCCAATGGAAGATGGTGAGGGGAGGGAGGAGAGGTGTTAGTGTTTGGAAAGTTAGTACCCTTCCATTATAACATCAGGCAGTAATGACATTTCTGGGGTACTCTCTCTCTCACATTTTGCAGGCATACCACTAGGACCAGGTTGTGGCTCACTGCTTGTTTGTCTCACTAAAAACCTGTCTATAGACACTTGTTTTTTCCTATGTTTTAACACTTGTCTGTAGTGAGACATCACAGTGTCATTAAAAAGGTCAATGCAACGGCCTGCTACAGCTTTATCTGGGTGAGTTTTTTTCAACAAAACTTTGCAGTTTTTCCCATACTGCACACATTTTCTTAATGAGGAAGGGATATCCTCTACTGCCTCTACTCACAACTATTTTCTTAGGTTGAACTTTATCCACTGACTTTCTTGAAACTCATGGGATGATATATAATAATTACAGTACAGTACTGTACTTTTGTGTTCAGAAATAAAAAAAGCCCAAAAACAATGATACTTCACAAAGAATTCAAGTGTGGTCGTCACTAGGAGGGACACACTGGTTAACTGAGGCACGCCTCACCAGTGCCACCGGAACCATGCGCTCGGTCGACTCATACGTGAATCATAAACTCGAGATGTGAGGCAAACCTCGAATACCGAGTCAAATTTTACGAAGAAATTGAGCTCGTATACAGAAAAATTCATAAAGAGGGGCATTTGACAACTTCGGTTCCACTGTACAAATATAAATTTAACTTGCCTTTGTTAGCAACAAATTAATAGACCTCAACAGGGCGAGACATTTGGGTATGTTTCCTTACACATGATGCCTTTGTTTACCTAGGAACAGTACATAGGTACAGTACCCAGGAGTTAGGCAACTGTGGTGGCCTGAATCCTGGAGAATGGCCAGTAGTTGGTTGTGGGGACTTTGTAAAGTCTAACAAGCTTTGCCCTCATAATGGAAACCCATGTAATAAATACTGTGGCTATATATACATTTTCACTACTGGCACCAAGTGGGTTAGTGGTACTGATCAGTCATATTAACCATATGTGGATAATGTCTTTTCCAGATGGGAGTGAAGGACTTATTTGATGCGAGTCGATCTGATTTGTCTGGGATCACGGGCACCAAAGATCTGTTTGTTACAGAAGTGATTCACCAGGCCTACTTGGAGGTCAATGAGAAGGGCAGTGAAGCTGCTGCAGCTACAGGTTTGTTCTCATTTTTCTCTCAGCCTTAATCTACAATTATTTTGTAATTATTTAACATTTATCACATTTACAGAATCAGAAATATATTATTGTTTTCGTGTAATACTTGGCCTCATTCACTCATGGCAATACTACCAGAGATGATGTAAATAGGTTTCCATACCAGTGAAAGCTTTTTTCAACTATGTATGTAGTGAAGCACAATTTGATAGTCTGTGATAATTACTCTAGTACATTGGTCATTGAATATACTTCTACTGTTTTCAGTCTCTTGTCCTCATTTCTGCTTTTCTGATTTTTCTCTTGCTTCATTATATTTGTATGTGCTTGTTAGGCAAAAATATAGCTCATGTTTCCTGGTGTAAGCAAATAGTGAATTCATCACTTGGGCTACAGCCAAGACAATGGGTACTGCATCACTTGGATGTAGCACAAATGACGCAGTCCCCACAGTCTTGTATATAGCACAAATGTTGCAGTCCCCACTGTCTTGTATATAGCACAAATGATGCAGTCCCCACAGTCTTGTATACAGCACAAATGATGCAGTCCCCACAGTCTTGTATATAGCACATATGAGTCCCCACTGTCTTATATATAGCACAAATGATGCAGTCCCCACTCTTATATATAGCACAAATGATGCAGTCCCCACAGTCTTGTATATAGCACAAATGATACAGTCCCCACAGACTTGTATATAGCACAAATGATGCAGTCCCCACAGTCTTGTATATAGCACAAATGATGCAGTCCCCACTGTCTTGTATATAGCACATATGAGTCCCCACTGTCTTATATATAGCACAAATGACGCAGTCCCTACTGTCTTGTATATAGTAGAAGTGATTCAGTCCCCACCTTCTTGGATATAGCAAAAGTGATTCAGTCCCCACTGTCTTGGGTGCGAGTCCGAGAGTCCAAATGAGTGGGCTCACCAGAATTCAGAAGAGACAGGGAAGAAGAGAGGATGAACGGTTTGAGAAGGCGACATCGGGTGTTTGTCAGAACATCACCTCAGAAGGTATGTCGACAGTTGAAATCACCCAGCAGGAGCATAGGCTCTGGTAAGGAGTCCAGCAGGGGTTTAAGATCGGGAAGAGAAATGGAACAAACGTGTACCATTTATGCACAAAGACACGGACAGCAGAACATTGAAAAAGGCGATGGAAAAAGTAGGGGAACGAAGGGAACATCAGAATGAATCAAAGAGCAGAAGAACGAGCACCAAGCATCGGCTCCTGGAGACAGACACAAAGTGGTGAAAACTGTGAACTCAAAAGTTGAAGTTCATGGAAATTGGCATATAGCCACGAATATTCCATTGAAGAATAGACAACAAGAAACAGAACAATAGAAGAAACAAAGGTTAAAAAGTAAGCTCCCCTCCCCTCTCCTTCCCTAGGTGGTGGTTTGCGAGGCTGACGGATCCTATTTACTCCCGTGCTACTCTCTCCACCTCTCCATTCTACCTCTCCCTCGCCCCTCCTCTTTTTCATGACACCATCTTCTGCTGCCCTCCGCTCTTTCCTCGCTCTACCTCTCGGGGAATGCAGAAGTCATTCCCCTGGTGGATGTGGACTGTCTTGGGCTGTCCTGTAAGCGTGCAGCTGGAAGAACACCGTCGCGGCAGACGGCTGTTCCTTTCTTTTGTTTTAAAAGGCGAGTGCGGTGGCCCATAGGACCATCTGTCTGCTAAACGTGAGTGTGGAATCTTATGTTTCCACCATTACGCCGAAACTCCTCTGCCACAGATCTGGAAGCGTACCTGCGAGATAGCGGTAAGTTTGTTCCGATGTCTCGCCGGTCCTCACCTCGTGGTACTCTTGTGGCGGACCGTTGCAGGTCTGCTCGAACTGGTTCCCACTTTTCGTCTGTTAGCTCTGGTTCTCATCTTCTCCATCTTTCCTTCTTCGTAAGCCTGCCCTTGAATCTCGTTCTTTAGATTTCTGCACCCATCTCAGTCTTCCCTATAATGATCCCTTCTCTCCTCTCTCCTGAACTTCAGTCTGCCCTGGCCCTCTGCAGTTCTACAGCAGTGGGCTCTGATGGGATTCATTATGAGATGCTTCACCATCCCCTCCGTGCACGTCCAGTATTTACTGAGTTTGTATAATAGGTCTGGGAGTTGTCATCAGTCCCTGAGGACTAGCTTGATACCATTGTCCTCCTGTTCGAAACCAGGGTCTCTTGGACATCCCCAAGGACTTTCGCCCTATTGCCCTCACGAGTTGTCTGCAAACTCTCTGAACGCATGGTTAACGTTTGCCTGATGTGGTTCTTAGAGCACTATCACCACCTCTTCCTTCTCAATTTGGTTTTCGCAAGTGCCGCAGCACAATGGATGTCCTGGTGAACTTGGAGGTGTATATTCATACTGCTTTTGCTGCAAAGACCTCCGTTTTGCCGTCTTTTTTTTCTGGAAAAGGCTTACGACACTACCATCGAGGTATTATTTCTGTCCCCTTCATTCTTTTGGCCTTCGGGTACCTCCCTCTCTCCTCCAAAGCTTCCTCTCTTGTCGTACCTTTTGAGTGAGGCTTGTACTACTCTCTCTCTGTCCCTTTCTCTTCGTCAAGCTTGTGCTATGACTTTTACTCGAAAGCATGTCATCTTCATCCCTTTATGGGTCATCCCCTTGGTACAGGGATTCCGCTAAGCTTGTGGGGTTAATCTTTGACACTCGTTTGTCTTGGTCGCCCGATATCTCTTACCTCCATATTGAATGTTCTAGGGGCCCTTAACCTACTTTAGGTTTTGTCCCATACTTCTTGAGGAGCGGATAGGTGCACCACTCCTCTCTTTACATTCCTCTCTCGTCATGTTTAAACTCGATTATGGTTGCCCTGCTTACTCGTTGCTTCTCCTTCAACTCTTCGCCGTCTTGATGCTTTGCGCCTCAGCTCTGGTGCCTTTCGTTCGACTCCCGCCCTCAGCTTGTATGTTGACACTGGCTTCCTATCTCTCCAGGACCGTCTTGATCGCTACTGTCTTCCGCTATCTTGCGCGGTCCCTGGCAACATCCTTCCTCGCCTCTGTCTGCTTTGACTTTTACCCCTCCTGTAGTTCCTGTTCCTCTTCACTGCTCCTTCTTTCTGTCCGTTATCTCGCTTACAGAATTCTCTTTCGGTTCATATTTCTAATATTTCTCCTCGTATTGTTCCTTCCTTACCCCCGTGGAGAGTCCCTTCCTACATTTTGAACAACCTTGACCAACATCACTAAAGCTTTTACCCCTCCTACGGTTCTGAAACGCCTTTTCCTTGAGCACTTTTCTTCACACTCCCGCTCCGTTTCCATCTTCACCGATGGGTCTAAGTCTGGGACAGTATAGGCTACTCTGTTGTTTTTCCTAATCGCACTTATATATGTCGCCTACCCTCTTCACAGCTGAACTTTATGCTATTCTCTATGCTCTTCGTCTCCTGCCTTTCTTGTTGTTAATCCTCCTTTCTGGTTGTAGTTGACTCTCGTAGTGCCCTCATGGCTCTAGGGTTCTTTAATCCAGTTCATCAAGATTCAACATTGGCTGGTTTTTTAATTCCAGAAAATTTAAATCTGTAGAGTTTTGCTGGGTTCCCAGCCATATTGGTGTTTCTTTAAATGAGCATGCGGATGCTGCCACTAGAGACGCTGTCCGCTCGTCCATCTCGCATAAAGGTATTCCTTATTCCGACTTTTACCGGTTATTCACTCCTCCATCCTTGCCTGTTGGCAGGGTTGTTGGTCTTCTGTTGTTTGTTATTCGTAACAAACTGCGTACTCTTAAGAGTAGTGTGTCCCCGTAGCCTCCTCCTACCACCGTAATCGGCGGTGGGAAACGGCTCTAGCAAGGTTGCGTATTGGCCATACACACTTACTCACGGTCACTTAATGGAGCGACCCCTGCTCCTTATTGTCAAAATTGCATCGTCCCTCTTACAGTCGTGTATATCCTTGTTGAATGGCCCTGATTTCCATGACAAGCGTGTGTCATGCTTTCTTACAGTCCCTCACGGTCACGTGTCCCTCGATAGAAATCTTGGTGAATCAGATGATTTTGATATTTGTTCGCCTGGGTGCGTTTCTGTTCTCTTATTGGCATCCTTGGTGATATTTAGCGCCCTCTGATTATTTCGCACGTTTGATGGTGCTACATAGCCTTCCCGGTTAGGTGCTTTCTTTTGATAACTACTTACTTGTGGTATTTGTGCAAAGGGTTCAATCTGCTAAATACCTCAAACTCATCACCACCTATTAAGACTCATCCATTTAGAACTATAATAAAATATGTCTTCCAACAATTCAACCCCTGTTGAAATTCTAAAACATGCTAAACATGCACACATTTTGATTATTTACAATTATAAAGCTTTATTTCTCAATACTAATACAGTGGCACCTTGGTTTACAAATTTAATTCATTCCAAGAGACAGTTCGTACACCAAAAATTGGTAAACCAAAACAAATTTTCCCATTAGAAATAATTTAAATTAAATTAATGTTCCACATGCTCAAAAATATTAACTTGAAAATACATTTTATACAGGTACTACTCATATTTTTTTTTATTATACCTTACCTTTATTGAAGATTCTTGTTGGCGTATGGAAGACGGTGAGAAGGGGGGGCGGGAGAGAGGAGAGGTATTAGTGTTTGGAATGGGAGTCCCCTTCCATTATAACATAAGGCAGTGATGACATTTTTGGGTATTCTCTCTCCTATGTATGGCAGACATACCACTTGGACTTGGTTGTGGCCCACTACTTCCTTATTTACTAAAAATCTGTCTAAAGACACTTGTTTTTCCCTACATTTTAACACTTTGTCTAGTGAGACGTCACATTTATCATTAAAAAGGTTAACACAACAGCCTGCTACAGCTTTATCTGGGTCTTTTCAACAAAACTTTGCAGTTATTCTCATACTGCACACATTTTCTTAATGAGGAAGGGACATCCTCTACTGCCTTTACTCAACAATTTTCTTAGGGTGAACTTTACCACTAACGTTCTTGAGATGTTATATAATAAGAATGTTTATGTCCGGAAACCAAAAAAGCAGAAAAACAATGAAATTCTTCACAAAACTCAAGCACGGTCGTCACTAGGCGGGATACACTGGTAAACTGAACGTGCCGCGACCCATACAAGTATCAATCAACAGACGACTCGTATTCCAAGGCAAACTTCGTACACCAAGTCAAATGTTACAAGGAAATTGACAAAGTATACCAAAAAACTCGTACTCCAGGACATTTGTAAATCAGGGTTCCACTGTGCTGTTTCGAAAATCTTCCTTGGTGGATGTAATAGTATCCAAGATTATCACACTAGAAATAACTATCTGATATTCCCAAGGTCAGACTAAATCTTTGCAAACACACCATACAATAATGGGATCCAGAATATTGAATTTCCTTCCTAATGTAATAAAAAAAATCGTTATAATTTGTTAAAAAGTATAGCAAAGAATTATAGTCCTTGATGGCTCAGTGGTAAAAATTCATTCTGCACTTCACGAGCGATTTGGTCTAGTTCGTAACCTCGTCAGCGAGGCTTGCCTGGGCGCCAATCCTTAACTGTTTGCCTCTGTTCACACGGCAATAATTAGATACCTTGTTGCTAACCAATTGGCACGTTGTGTTCAAGGAATACGAGCGGGCAAGGTTTACCACGAGCTACGGAAAGGGTGAAGTTTAAGACTCCTCTTAGCCTGCTAGCAAGAGTTGGAAGTTGTCTGTACTCATCTGTTTGATAAAAAAAAATGTATAATTTCTTCAGTATAATATTCCACTTTGTTCTACTAACTCTCCTAGTACAATACTTTTCTATGTAGAAATATATATCAAAATAATTTCTCATTAACTTCACCTTATGCTATTAATGTAGCTATTATGTTAGTACCTGTCACCAGTTTTATTTCTTGTTTAAGACTGATCATTTAAATGTAACAAAGTGTAAAATGAATGTGTTGACATACTGGGTAGTGAACTTTTAGTACTCGCATAGTGGAGAGAGAGCTCTCGTGTAGTGGTGTTGGTGCTCGTATAGTGCTATAGTGATGACCAAGACACTGCTAAATAAACTTAACAGACAAAGTAACATCAGGCATGGTTTATATTATAATTTGAAGCATATTTCATTACTGTAGTTTTAGATCCAATATATGCAGGTTGAGTATATTTGTTATACTGTACCTCATTTAATTTCTTTCAGCAATCAGCCAATATTTATATTAGATTTTCTTTCTCCATTCTAGCCATGAATTTTATGCTTGGGAGTAGCATGTATTCAAAGCTACACACGTTTGTTGCTGACCATCCATTCCTGTTCTTCATTAAAGATCAAAGATCAGGATTGATGTTATTTGCTGGCAGGTTGGCTGTTCCCTAAGATCTTTCTGCTGATGGATAAAATTTAGGATTAAGTTTTTAATATGAATTTGGTTATGTATCTACAGTACAGTATTGGTATTTTCCTAATGGTTTTTCATGAAATATAATTTTTAATCCCCTCACCATATACGCATTCATATTATGTTTATCAAGATTGATGGCTGCTGAACTGATGTTGATTGACTTATAAGGACGCAGTTTACATAATTACATTAATAAACTTGAGCTCAGTTGCTACTAGCAAGATTTTGGTTAATATTATGTTATACCTATTGTTATTTGATATTACCCTAGTTCATTTATAAGTAAATATTTAGAATCTTCACATTCTGGTTTCAGTTAGACAAAAGGCTATCCACTTAATATTTAAAATAACACAATTTTAGTCTAACAAAAGGTCTAATTAATGAATGTCGTTTTTAAGTTCTACCTGGCCTAAAAGCTTAAAGCTTCAATTACTGTTTAGGAGTTGACTGAAATGTTGAACATATGCAATACACTCACAGTAATCACACTAACGTGACTGCATCAATGAGAAAATCCATAGGAGCAGTGATGAGGATTTGATCCAGTGATTTTCTCATTGATGAAGGGATGTTAGTGTGATTACTCTGTGTATTGAAAGAGGAGCATCAAAGGTAGAACATACCTAGAAGACAGCCAGAGTGCATGGGGGGTTTGTGTGAAAATCCTGTACCAGCTTCAGTAGAAGCCTCAGGAAATCCTTGTTTTCATTATAACTGCAGGTTGCAATCATTTTGACCATGTCGTGGCCCAATTATCTGGGGTGTGTGGGTAGGACTACCCACTGGATATGTTCGAATTCTCATCACTGCTACAGATTTTCTCATTTAACTCTTGCCAAGACAGCAAGATACTGTACTAGCTGCTCAAGTGAAGCCGCCTTAATAACAACTTGCTCATTTGCATGTAAACATTTAGTACTGTAATATTAATGCATTGAACACCAGCAATTGCTTTATCTCTAATACCATTTCACTTTGTATAGAGTAACCACATTGTTTGATAATAAGGATGTGATGATGATTTAATAAAAGTTTTGAAATAGCTTAGTTTTTCTGCCCCACAATATATAGCTGCATGAATATGAAGCATGATCATTATTACTGTTTTCCCACTCACATAGGCCCAAAAGGCAACTTCCCAGAAAAGCTGGAAGCATAATACAGTATTAGGAAATTTACAATTGTCTATTTTATATACCTACAATAAATACATGGGTCCCTACTTGTTTTCACTAGCTTTCATTTGTTCTTATTAATGTAGTTCGGTTATTGTTTTGTTCTAAAAATTTATATACAACTAAATGGGGTACCTGGCTGTCTCTGCGGTCTCCCCCCCTCCCATCCTCCATCCTCTACCTTTATCCCTCAACATATGGTCCCCTCTTGTCCCCAACATCTCTTCCCCTCCCCCTTTCTCAGAACCCACCAAGCCTTGGAAACTGAGAACGCCAGCTACAGGGCCAATTGAGCCGATTCCACACCCACCACCTAGAATACAAAAGCGAAGTCTAATGGAGAGGCCTCGGAGGAAGAGGTTGGCTGGAAATAAGAAAACCCCAAAACCTCGGTGAGATTAGGGAGCTCGACTGCTGCTGCACCTGAAGTAGCAGCAGCCACCCCTGGAAAGACCGAGCCACATCCTGGACTAAACCCCATCCAGACCCCAAAACCCTAGGACATTTTGGAGATCTTTAATTAAAATAATAGTTAACCAAGGCTCACCTTGAACCATCCCTAATGCAAAGTCGTCTTCGTCAACTTAGGTATCATATGTGAAGTACAATGTCTTGTTCCGTGTCCATATGAAGATCCCATGTTAACAATCTCAGCCATCTTGATCCCTGTTATAATGCTGTACTTATTACATTTGGTATGGTTCCTGCTTCTCCTCGGTACAGATCTCACGTTACCAGTTCTTGTGGGTAGGGAGAATTTGTTCCAACATACTGCTACATTTTCAAGTATTTATCAAAACCTCTACACACAAGAGTCATACTGTATCTTTAAAATTGTAGATCAAGTTGGTATCTAAGAGACTTCCCTCCAATTCATTCCATTTGTTTTTCTACAGTAGTATGTTGCACATCCATCTGGTTATTTCCTTTCATTTTATATGGCATGTTTTTGTCTACGTGTTCATATATGTTTAGTATATCTCCTTGTCTATCAACGTCTCATCATACACTTAACCAATTATGACTACACTTTTTATTTGTACTAATACATTAATAGAAAAGGACTAAATTAAATACAACTCTATATCATCATTATATTAGCAACATTACAATTTGAAACACAATACCATTCCACACATACTTCCTTCACTCCACAAAATAATTTTCTTTTAACAATATTTATAGAATTATTTACAAATAAGAATAGTATCAGGAAAAAAATCCATATTAATCACTTTGAAAGTAATAAAAGGAGCCATAGTAAAAACTTTAAATCTGAACAAATCGCTCACAGCTTCCTAATCCGCTGTTAGAAATTCAAAGACTGCAGGCACTCGTATAAGACAGTAACTTGTATTTTGTCCATAAAGTTTATATCTGCAATATTTTGTGAAACTGTAAAAGCAACCTTCATTCATATAAAGAAATACAAAGCAGCATACGTACAATCACAAAAATAAGTGAAAGCTCCTGCAACACAGCCTATTTCTTTAAGCATAATCACCTTGAATAAAGTGCCTCTTTGGGACTATTAAGAGGCACCACTGAACAAGACATTATGACATGATGGCATATCGTGGTAAGACATTCAGGTACATCTTTGGGTGATGTGTTGTATTAACATCTTTAACAGGCTTTAACAAATAAAAAAAAATATGAATTAAATCCCTATAACTTGAAAAATAAGTATATTCCTAAGTGGCACAATATTTATAATAACTATATAACTCTTGAAAACAATATTTGGTAAATAAAATAACTATACTTGGGCACCCTTTCTTCTTCCAAAGAACTTAAATACTGAGCCTTTCTTTTCTTTCTCTTTCTTGTTGGCAGACACAGGTACACCTCCTTCTGAGGAGCTTTCACTGAGACTTGACGGTCAATAGTTGCAGAATAGCGGTTGGAGAGTACGGGTTCACTACTGGTTGTAACGGCGACAGGCACGCCTGAGGAAGGAAGACTACTGCCCTGGGGCAGGGACATGGTTCGGGAAGAATACTCCATGTATGGCTGTGAGACAAAATGTTAATTACCTTGATAGAATGGACAAACATACTGGAAAAGGATACACTTCTGATAATTAAGAGTACTGTACAGTACATCTATATTAAAGTATTAATTATGGTTTATATGCCAAAGAATATGCTATGAACATTAAATAAAAATTTTGCTTTTTTGTTTTGTTTTCTTAAGGAAACCTGCAAATATAAAACAAGAACAAAATTTCAATGATAAATGAACAATTACCAACATAACCAATAACCCTGCTTTAGACTTCATACCATAATTACACAGCAACATCAGTCAGGCTAAAATAAATACTAATACAATTGGGTTTCTTATTTAGTAATAAATTGGGACAAAGTACCACCTAATATACAGTACGTTCCAGACAGCTTGGCATTAAGCCATCTCTAGACACTAACAATTGTCACGTGCAACATAATAGCAATAATTAAGACTCATGTGCACACACTGAAGCCCAAAGCTGGACACAAGAAACACAGATGAGTATAGGACACTATTCAGTACTTCTGCTGGAATAGTGTTTACAATCTAGTGATGATTTTGTTAAATATTTTAAGAGGTGATTAACAGTTAAATACATCAAGAGTCTTGCAGTAGGGTTGTCAAAACTAATAGATATATAATATAAACAGGTATATCTGCTGCCAATTTAAAAATGCATGTCCCACCAAAATGTATACGTTGGTTCCTGAGTACATTCCAAAAGGTAGTTGTGCATTATCCTTTATCAACGAAGTCCTAATCTAGCCAACACAAACTCAAACAATTTGCTCCATTGCATAGCACCAGAATCTGGGAAGATTGTTTGCTCAACTTTCCACTAGGTACTTTGTCATACACAATCTCTCTTGCCAATATTTTGATATGCAACTGGTAATACAGCAACTGCACAATAGGTATTGTCCAAGCACACCCACGTGACCTATTACCCAGCAAATATTAATGGATTTGGGTCTCCTTGAGATTTATAAAGCCACTTTTTTATTTCCAAGACAGAGTCAAGAGTTATCTGAGCTTAAATCTGCAAGCATAAATTTAACTTCTTTTATGATACCAAAAGTTTGACATTTAAATTTAATACAATGAGTCATTGAAAATACTGCATGGAATAGTTTACACTAAAAATATAAATCCTATAATATATCCACGTTTAAAACAGAGGAAATGGATATTGACATTTATTATACTATCAATATTACAAGAGTTGATCTTGAAAAATCAGTTCTATATATTTTCCAAAAATTTAATATCAGTAGAAGAGTTTTGTATATTTTTCTTCATTCATTTAGGGATTAGCAAGGACACTACTTTGTTTCAGTCATGCAAACTTGCATGTATGAAGATTTAACAACTCAGGTTTATAAACTGTCTATATTCTGGGCTGGATTGAATAATCGAGTGTTCATACCAATATGGCTTAAACCTCACAAGTTGGTACAGGATGTGCACCTCTCCCAGCTGCACCAGAGCCTAACCACAGCTTTGTAGAACCTTACCTTCACACAACAAATGAGTGGGAAAAGTTTAATAATGAGAAGAATCTCTAAATCTGACAATCTCAAATCATCCCATGCCTTTTCCCCCCTCTTGAATACTGGGAACTCAGGCAGTGTTATAAAATTGTTGTTCTCATTATCTTTCATTTAAAGGTCAAATATAACAGATATACCGGGCAACAGCTTCAATTAAACCAAATAAGCCACAATGAAGGACAGAAAACAGATGCTTTTCACCCATAGGGTTATAGACCCAACGAACCTCGTACCCGCCGAAGCCTAACTATGCCAAGACATTTACGGCTTCGGCGTAAATTTATAAACCACTGGCTTTCTCTCTCCGTCAAAGCCACTAGATGAATGGTAAGGTAAATTAATATTGCGTTTATTAATATCATATCTTTCACAATAATAAGATTGAGTAACGAAAATCATCCTTTAGCATCATGCAGTACTGATTATTTGTCTGGATTAAAAATGTTCTGAATGTCATCTTAGTTATGAAGACTTCACCATCACTGGTGAGAAAGATGACCACGGACGCACTGTGATTTCCTAATGTTTAATTTGGCATTTCCTCATATCTGAACGTTCACTCTAAAAGTCGTGCTGATGCATTAATGATAGTGAAAGTTGTTGAATGGTGAATTAAATTAGTATATGTTAGTTGTAAAGTTTGCCGAGCTATGAAGATCATAACACCAAAGTCAACCAATTGCTTTATGTTAGCAACTCCTCAGACCTAATTCTGACACAAGGGTGAGCGATAGTTTCGTAGACTTGTATTCAAGTTCAAGTACGTTTATTGAGGCAATAAAATACATCTCATAGGGACAGAGTAGCTTAGGCTATTTCTTGTATTATTAGGCATAACTGGTATTCCACTGAGTTTACTGCACGTACTCCTACAAGTTTGATAAGAAAGACACAAGAGCAGATAACAGTTTAGAAAGTATGGTAGCTAGACAGTTATACTGTATAGCTTAGTAGACAGGTGAGGGTGAATCAGGCGAGTGGTGGATGTGAGTAATAAAGTAAATCATTATGAGTGTGGAGGGGTCGATTTGGAGTGAGATTGGGTAGGGATGGATGGAGGTGGGGGGGGGGGGGCAGGTGTCCCGTGTCTGACAGGTGCAACCAGATGTACTAGCCAATGACAGCTGTGGTGGAGTTTGTGGTGGTGTTTCGTTTTATTCAATAGTTCTTCTTATAGACATCGCCAAGTAAAATTACAGCACTTACATTGGCGGCGATTGATCTATGGTGAAAGATCCGTGGTTGTGCGGGGTATACTCACTTTTCAATTTCCAGGAGTTTTTGTATAATATCCGTTCTAGTGGAAACATTTATTAGCTATCCTTTGTCAATTTTCTACGCGTTAAAATTACTTGTTTATTTGTTATAATTATGGCTGGACTCCCAATTGTGATCTCTGAGCATAAATCATGGATACACTCTAAGCGTTTGCCAAGTTCCCAAACCCTATTTCCATCACTGTAGGTTATAAAGAGAAGAAAATTCAACAACTGGTGGTGGTCGGTCGATGAGTTTCTGTTTGGTATATGTCTGCCTGTGTATGTAAGATTTACTTGACCTTACCTCATATTGCTCCAAAGTTTGCAAGAGCAGGCACTGATCACATGCCTCCCTGTGTGACTCAACCATTCTGTGAAATGGGCATATCTTAGCTTAGCATTTCGTAGCTAGCGCTTCACACATAATGTAATTCATCATGTAATCTAAGGTAGCGGTATAAATTCAGATGTATCTAAATATAATGAAAAAGTGTGCCTTTTATATGACCAGGATCAGTGAGGAGGCTACGCACCTTCCTCAATGGGGAGGAGGCTACGGTGATCATTGTGGAGTGGACCTGATATATCAGCCCATCTTTCGCTTTAGTTAGTACTTATAATAACGATGAGGACCATAGTACATATATGAAGTAATGGCCAATTAGAACGTAGAAATTGTTACCATTGAATTTGGACAAACCGGGAAAGGTTTTGTATTTATGTTGAAAAGACAATCTAACCTAACCTACCCTAACCTTCCAACGCCTAGTTCACGCCTTCCGAGGTCTAATACAGTACATATATAAGCTATACTAGGCCCAGGAACATTTAAGTTAATTTTTTAGCTTTATTACTTTCGAAATATAAAGTGAATAGTACCAAATTCTACCACCTAATTCTACCATCATCGCATCACATCGATTGTGATCCCCGAGCACAAATTGGGAGTCCAGTAAATATATAAAATATGTCAAATACTCTGGAAGCATGTACAGAGAGGGGAAAATAGCCCTGGCAGTGAGAGTAGGTGTCTCTAATTTACCTGTGCAAGCGGTATCACTGCTGCAGGGATGCCGGAGAAGGGCTGGTCTGTGAACGCATCCACTGTGAAGAGTTGCAGCTTCATCTAAGGAAAAAATAGATTTTCAACTCATTTCTCCAAAATAATTAAGTATTATGCATCAAGAATACTAAATTGCATCTACTTTGTGCATGCTTGTGCAAACCTATTTTTGTTTTTACTGGAGGATACAGAAGCAGACGCCTACTGACTCTTGTTAGAAGGCTTAGCGTTCTCTTTTTCAACGGACATATTAGCCTTACCCTAATAGTTCCCCGTGAAACACAACCGGCTAATTTGTGTATAAATAGGTCCCCAGTTACCGCTGTGTGAACAGGGTCGAACAGTTAAGGATCGGAGCCGAAGCGTTTTTCCTTCACGATGGACAGCAATGGGTATAATGGAGCCACACACCTCATAAACACAGCAAGTTTTTAAACTGGATACCTTCATTATCGATAAAATATGCGAGAAATATAAAGTTTTGTAAATAGTTGTAATCGGCTTAATAATGTCACTTCAAATATCTAAGTCTTGGTTTACAATGTTTAATCTGTTGACGTGCCGTGTATGGCTCTTCACCCGTTTGTCTCTACTGTGTACTTTCCTCGTACATACCTCAGTATAACTGAAGTATCCACATATAATTTATAATAACTTAAGTATATTATAAAACTGCCCTGTATACATATCGGGTACCTGGATGATGGAACTCTCGCCGGAACCCAAGATACCATTTTGGAGGATATAGGGAAAATCCAGGAGCAAGGAGCAGACTTGGGCCTCATTCTCAATGCAACCAAATGTGAAATAGTCTCCCGCAACTCAGACATCACTGGCCAAATAAAAACGTTCTTCCAGACATTCTCGTTGTTGAGACACCGACTGCACCCTCCTGGGTGCCCCCATTGGCCCGCAAGCAATCGACGAGGTCCTGGATGCAAAAATCATTGACCTTAGGAGAATGCTGGGCAGGATTGATAAGACTGACGCCCATGATGCTCTCTTCCTCCTCACAAGATGCTTATCTCTCCTTAAGTTGACTTACTTTCTGAGATGTTCTCCATCCTACAACAGCCTTAAATTAAATGAGTATGACTTCTGAGAGCCATTCTGGAGAAAGTCCAGAACCTTCTGTTTGACGACTCTCAGTGGGAGCAAGCAACCTTCCCTGTAAGACTCGGCGGCCTTGGTGTCCGCACAGCCTCCCAGATTGCTCTAATAGGGTTCCTTTCCTCCCATGCATCGTACGACCATATAAGAGATATCCTACCTGAACCCCGAGTGATTCAGCAGGAATACACGATCCTGCTTTTACTGAATGTTCAAATCAGTGGGATGCTCTTGCAGCTCTAGCACCCATCATAGATCCCAAAAAACACAAACAGTCCAGCTGGGACCACCCACTAATGAAAAAAAAGCTGATGCCATGCTCACGTGCTGCAACATTAGATAAGGAGAAAGCCCACCTCAGAGGAGTGGAGCCCCCCCCCCCCTCATGCAGGAGATTTCCTTCTGGCAGTTCCCATGTCGGCAACAGGCACGCATTTAGATCCAGAGTCGCTTCGTGAACCAGTGGCCCTCCGCCTTGGTGCCCCAAATCACACTGAATACAAGTGTATTTGCAACATGGTGGAAGCAGTGCAATACGGACTGCATAGGTTACACTGCGGAAGCTTCAAGGGCTGGCATGCAAGACACAACGAGGTCAATGACATCATCAAGAGGAGCCTCGTCTCAGCTCGGTGCCCAGCGGAGAGAGAACCTCGCATCCTAGGGGACCAAACCTGGATGACCCCGCACTTTTCCCAGATGGCATCACAAAATAACCTTGGAAGAGGGCAAACAGCTAGTGTGGGACTACAGATGTGTATCCACCCTGGCTGACACCTACATACATACATATCATTGCTGCTCAAGCAAGTGGGGCGGACAGCCACAGAGAAACAGCAAACTCAGTCAAATACAGATGATTGGAAGGTCAATACACCTTTGTTCCCATAGTGTCTGAGATGCATGGCCTCTGGGGAAGGAGTGCCTTGGGATTTCGCAAACAACTGGGTTCCAGACTCGTTGACATCACCAGAGGCCCAGGGCTGCCAGTTTCTTGTTTCAGCGCATCAGTATGGAGATCCAGAGGGAAACGCCTGCTGCATCCTCGGTTTCTGTCCGGAAGCGGAGGAGCTCCAAGAGACCCATAACCTTAAACACTCATTGTATTAACCAATGAACATCTTTGTAAATTCAGATATAAAAATATATCATATAGTGGGTGTATGTGTAAATCACGAAGAAACTAACA
>WNGS01092210.1:36872519-36893510 GCA_020271785.1 Procambarus virginalis | reverse complement strand
GTTAATACAATGAGTGTTTAAACGTTATGGGTCTCTTGGAGCTCCTCTGCTTCCGGACAGGAACCGAGGATGCAGGCAGGAGTTTTCCCTCTGGATCTCCATACTGACGCGTTGAAACAAGAAACTGGCAGCCCCTGGGCCTCTGGTGATGTCAACGAGTCTGGAACCCAATTGTTTGCGAAATCCCAAGGCACTCCTTCCCCAAAGGCCATGCATCTCAGACGCTATGGGAACAAAGGTGTATTGACCTTCCAATCACCTGTATTTGACTGATTTTGCTGTCTCTCTGTGGCTGTCCGCCCCACTTGCTTGAGCAGCAATGATATGTATGTATGTAGGTGTCAGCCAGGGTGGATACACATCTGTAGTCCCACACTAGCTGTTTGCCCCTCTTCCAAGGTTATTTTGTGATGCCATCTGGGCAAAGTGCGGGGTAATCCAGGTTTTGGTCCCCTAGGATGCGAGGTTCTCCCTCCGCTGGGCACCGAGCTGAGACGAGGCACCTCTTGATGATGTCATTGACCTCGTTGTGTCTTGCATGCCAGCCCTTGAAGCTTCCGCAGTGTAACCTATGCAGTCCGTATTGCACTGCTTCCACCCTGTTGCAAATACACTTGTATTCAGTGTGGATTGAGGCACTAAGGCGGAGGGCCACTGGTTCACGAAGCGATTCTGGATCTAAATGCGTGCCTGTTGCCGACATGGGAACTGCCAGAAGGAAATCTCCTGCATGGGGGGGGGGGCAACCACTCCTCTGAGGCGGGCTTTCTCCTTATCTAATGTTGCAGCACGTGAGCATGGCATCAGCTTTTTTTTCATTAGTGGGTGGTCCCAGCTGGACTGTTTGTGTTTTTTTTATCTATGATGGGTGCTGGAGCTGCAAGAGCATCCCACTGATTTGAACATTCAGTAAAAGCAGGATCGTGTATTCCTGCTGAATCACTCGGGGGTTCAGGTGGGATATCTCTTATAAGGTCGTACGATGCATGGGAGGAAAGGAACCCAAGTAGAGCAATCTGAGAGGCTGTGCGGACACCAAGGCCGCCGAGTCTTACAGGGAGGGTTGCTTGCTCCCATTGAAAGTCGTCAAACAGAAGGGTCTGGACTTTCTCCAGCATGACCCACAGAAGGGTGTCATACTCATTTAATTTAAGGCTGTTGTAGGATGGAGAAGATCTCAGAAAGTAAGTCAACTTAGAGAGAGATAAGCATCTTGTGAGGAGGAAGAGAGCATCATGGGCGTCAGTCTTATCAATCCTGCCCAGCATTCTCCTAAGGTCAATGATTTTTGCATCCAGGGCCTCGTCGATTGCTTGCGGGCCAATGGGGGCACCCAGGAGGGTGCAGTCAGGTGGCTCAACAACGAGAATGTCTGGAAGAACGGTTTTTATTTGGCCAGTGATGTCTGAGTTGCGGGAGACTATTTCACATTTGGTTGTATTGAGAATGAGGCCCAAGTCTGCTCCTTGCTCCTGGATTTTCCCTATATCCTCCAAAATGGTATCTTGGGTTCCGGCGAGAGTGCCATCATCCAGGTACCCGATATGTATACAGGGCAGTTTTATAATATACTTAAGTTATTATATATTACATGTGGATACTTCAGTTATGCTGAGGTGAGGTATGTACGAGGAAAGTACACGGTAGAGACATACAGGTGAAGAGCCATACACGGCACGTCAGCAGATTAAACATTGTAAACCAAGACTTAGATATTTGAAGTGACATTATTAAGCCGGTTACAACTATTTACAAAACTTTATATTTCTCGCATATTTTATCAATAATGAAGGTATCCAGTTTAAAAACTTGCTGTGTTTATGAGGTGTGTGGCTCCATTATACCCATTGCTGTCCATCGTGAAGGAAAAACGCTTCGGCTCCGATCCTTAACTGTTCGACCCTGTTCACACAGCGGTAACTGGGGACCTGTTTATACACAAATTAGCCGGTTGTGTTTCACGGGGAACTATTAGGGTAAGGCTAAATATGTACCGTTGAAAAAGAGAACTCTAAGCCTTCTAACAAGAGTCAGTAGGCGTCTGCTTCTGTATCCTCCAGTTAAAAACAAAAGTCGGTTTGCACAAGCATGCACAAAGTAGATGCAATTTAGTATTTCTTGATGCATAATACTTAATTATTTTGGAGAAATGAGTTGAATATCTATTTTTTCCTTAGATGAAGCTGCAACTCTTCACAGTGGATGCGTTCACAGACCAGCCCTTCTCCGGCAACCCTGCAGCAGTGATACCGCTTACACAGGTAAATTAGAGACACCTACTCTCACTGACCAGGGCTATTTTCCCCTCTCTGTACATGCTTCCAGAGTATTTGACATATTTTATATATTTACTGGACTCCCAATTTGTGCTCGGGGATCACAATCGATGTGATACGATGATGGTAGAATTAGGTGGTAGAATTTGGTACTATTCACTTTATATTCCGAAAGTAATAAAGCTAAAAAATTAACTTAAATATTCCTAGGCCTAGTATAGCTTATATATATGTACTGTATTACGCCTCGGATAGCGTGACCTAGGCGTTGGAAGGTTAGGGTAGGTTAGCTTAGATTGTCTTTTTAACATAAATACAAAACCTTTCCCGGTTTGTCCAAATTCAATAGTAACAATTTCTACGTTCTAATTGGCGTAGAAATTACTTCATATATGTACTATGGTCCTCATCGTTATTATAAGTACTAACTAAAGCGAAGGATGGGCTGATATATCAGGTCCACTCCACAACGATCACCGTAACCTCCTCACTGATCCTGGTCATATAAAAGGCACACTTTTTCATTATATTTAGAGACATCTGAATTTATACCGCTACCTTAGATTATATGATGAATTACATTATGTGTGAAGCGCTAGCTACGAAATGCTAAGCTAAGATATGCCCATCTCACAGAATGGTTGAGTCACACAGGGAGGCATGTGATCAGTGCCTGCTCTTGCAAACTTTGGAGCAATATGAGGTAAGGTCAAGTAAATCTTACATAACACAGGCAGGCATATACCAAACAGAAACTCATCGACCGACCACCACCAGTTGTTGAATTTTCTTCTCTTTATAACCTACAGTGATGGAAATAGGGTTTGGGAACTTGGCAAACGCTTAGAGTGTATCCGTGATTTATGCTCAGAGATCACAATTGGGAGTCCAGCCATAATTATAACAAATAAACAAGTAATTTTAACGCGTAGAAAATTGACAAAGGATAGCTAATAAATGTTTCCATTAGAACGGATATTATACAAAAACTCCTGGAAATTGAAAAGTGAGTATACCCCGCACAACCACGGATCTTCACCATAGATCAATCGCCGCCAATGTAAGTGCTGTAATTTTACTTGGCGATGTCTATAAGAAGAACTATTGAATAAAACAAAAACACCACCACAAACTCCACCATAGCTGTCATTGGCTAGTACATCGGGTTGCACCTGTCAGACACGGGACACCTGTCCCCCCCCCCCATCCATCCCTACCCAATCTCACTCCAAATCGACTCCCCCACACTCATCATGATTTACTTTATTACTCACATCCACCACTCGCCTGATTCACCCTCACCTGTCTACTAAGCTATACAGTATAACTGTCTAGCTACCACACTTTCTAAACTGTTATCTGCTCTTGTGTCTTTATTATCAAACTTGTAGGAGTACGTGCAGTAAACTCAGTGGAATACAAGTTATGGAGAGTAGAAATAGCCTAAGCTACTCTGTCCCTCTGAGATGTATTTTATTGCCTCAATAAACGTACTTGAACTTGAATACAAGTCTACGAAACTATCGCTCACCCTTGTGTCAGAATAAGGTCTGAGGAGTTGCTAACATAAAGCAATTGGTTGACTTTGGTGTTATGATCTTCATAGCTCGGCAAACTTTACAACTAACATATACTAATTTAAATTCACTATTCAACAACTTTCACTATCATTAATGCATCAACACGACTTTTAGAGTGAACGTTCAGATATGAGGAAATGCCAAATTAAAACATTAGGAAATCACAGTGCGTCCGTGGTCATCTTTCTCACCAGTGATGGTGAAGTCTTCATAACTAAGATGGCATTCAGAACATTTTTAATCCAGACAAATAATCAGTACTGCATGATGCTAAAGGATGATTTTCGTTACTCAATCTAATTATTGTAAAAGATATGATGATATTAATAAACGCAATATTAATTTACCTTACCATTCATCTAGTGGCTTTGACGAAGAGAGGAAGCCAGTGGTTTATAAATTTACGCCGAAGCCGTAAATGTCTTGGCATAGTTAGGCTTCGGCGGGTACGAGGTTCGTTGGGTCTATAACCCTATGGGTGAAAAAGCATCTGTTTTCTGTCCTACAATGTGGCTTATTTGGTTTAATTGAAGCTGTTGCCCGGTATATATGTTACATTTGACCTTTAAATGAAAGATAATGAGAACAACAATTTTAGAACACTGCCTGAGTTCCCAGTATTCAAGAGGGGGGAAAAGGCATGGGATGATTTGAGATTGTCAGATTTAGAGATTTTTCTCAATATTAAACTTTTCCCACTCATTTGCTGTGTGAAGGTAAGGTTCTACAGAGCTGTGGTTAGGCTCTGGTGCAGCTGGGAGAGGTGCACATCCTGTACAAACTTGGGAGGTTTAAGCCACATTGGTATGAAACACTCGATTATTCAATCCAGCCCAGAATATAGACAGTTTATAAACCTAAGTTGTTAAATCTTCATACATGCAACTTTGCATGACTGAAACAAAGTAGTGTCCTAGCTAATCCCTAAATGAATGAAGAAAAATATACAAAACTCTTCTACTGATATTAAATTTTTAGAAAATATATAGAACTGATTTCTCAAGATCAACTCTTGTAATATTGATAGTATAATAAATGTCAATATCCATTTCCTCTGTTTTAAACGTGGATATATTATAGGATTTATATTTTTAGTGTAAACTATTCCATGCAGTATTTTCAATGATTCATTGTATTAAATTTAAATGTCAAACTTTTGGTATCATAAAAGATGTTAAATTTATGCTTGCAGATTTAAGCTCAGATAACTCTTGACTCTGTCTTGGAAATAAAAATGTGGCTTTATAAATCTCAAGGAGACCCAAATCCATTAATATTTGCTGGGTAATAGGTCACGTGGATGTGCTTGGACAATACTATTGTGCAGTTGCTGTATTTCCAGTTGCATATCAAAATATTGGCAAGAGAGATTGTGTATGACAATGTACCTAGTGGAAAGTTGAGCAAACAATCTTCCCAGAGTCTGGTGCTATGCAATGGAGCAGATTGTTTGAGTTTGTGTTGGCTAGATTTGGACTTCGTTGATAAAGGATAATGCACAACTACCTTTTGGAATGTACTCAGGAACCAACTTATACATTTTGGTGGGCCATGCATTTTTAAATTGGCAGCAGATATACCTGTTTATATTATATATCTATTAGTTTTGACAACCCTACTGCAAGACTCTTGATATATTTAACTGTTTATCACATCTTAAAATATTTAACAAAATCATCACTAGATTGTAAACACTATTCCAGTAGAAGTACTGAACAGTGTCCTATACTCATCTGTGTTTCTTGTGTCCAGCTTTGGGCTTCAGTGTGTGCACATTAGTCTTAAATTGTTGCTATTATGTTGCACGTGACAATTGTTAGTGTCTAGAGAAGGCTTAATGCCAAGCTGTCTGGAAAGTACTGTATATTAGGTGGTACTTTGTCCCAATTTATTACTAAATAAGAAACCCAATAGTATTAGTGTTTATTTTAGCCTGACTGATGTTGCTGTGTAATTATGGTATGAAGTCTAAAGCAGGGTTATTGGTTATGTTGGTAATTGTTCATTTATTATTGAAATTTTGTTCTTGTTTTATATTTGCATGTTTCCTTAAGAAAACAAAACAAAAAAGCAAAATTTTTATTTAATGTTCATAGCATATTCTTCGGCATATAAACCATAATTAATACTTTAATATAGATGTACTGTACAGTACTCTTAATTATCAGAAGTGTATCCTTTTCCAGTATGTTTGTCCATTCTATCAAGGTAATTAACATTTTGTCTCACAGCCATACATGGAGTATTCTTCCCGAACCATGTCCCTGCCCCAGGGCAGTAGTCTTCCTTCCTCGGGCGTGCCTGTCGCCGTTACAACCAGTAGTGGACCCGTACCCTCCAACCGCTATTCTGCAACTATTGACCGTCAAGGTCAGAGTGAAAGCTCCTCAGAAGGAGGTGTACCTGTGCCTGCCAACAAGAAAGAGAAAGAAAAGAAAGTCTCAGTATTTAAGTTCTTTGGAAAAAGAAAGGGTGCCCATGTATAGTTATTTTAATTACCAAATATTGTTTTCAAGAGTTATATAGTTATTATAAATATTGTGCCACTTAGGAATATACTTATTTTTCAAGATATAAGGATTTAATTCATATTTTTTTTATTTGTTAAAGCCTGTTAAAGATGTTAATACAACACATCACCCAAAGATGTACCTGAATGTCTTACCACGATATGCCATCATGTCATAATGTCTTGTTCAGTGGTGCTTCTTAATAGTCCCAAAGAGGCACTTTATTCAAGGTGATTATGCTTAAAGAAATAGGCTGTGTTGCAGGAGCTTTCACTTATTTTTGTGATTGTACGTATGCTGCTTTGTATTTCTTTATATGAATGAAGGTTGCTTTTACAGTTTCACAAAATATTGCAGATATAAACTTTATGGACAAAATACAAGTTACTGTCTTATACGAGTGCCTGCAGTCTTTGAATTTCTAACAGCAGATTAGGAAGCTGTGAGCGATTTGTTCAGATTTAAAGTTTTTATTATGGCTCCTTTAGTTACTTTCAAAGTGATTAATATGGATTTTTTTCCTGATACTATTCTTATTTGTAAATAATTCTATAAATATTGTTAAAAGAAAATTATTTTGTGAAGTGAAGGAAGTATGTGTGGAATGGTATTGTGTTGCAAATTGTAATGTTGCTAATATAATGATGATATAGAGTTGTATTTAATTTAGTCCTTTTCTATTAATGTATTAGTACATATAAAAAGTGTAGTCATAATTGGTTAAGTGTATGATGAGACGTTGATAGACAAGGAGATATACTAAACATATATAAACATATAAAAACATGCCATATAAAATGAGAGGAAATAACCAGATGGATGTGCAACCTACTACTGTAGAAAAACAATGGAATGAATTGGAGGGAAGTCTCTTAGATACCAACTTGATCTACAATTTTAAAGATACAGTATGACTCTTCTGTGTAGAGGTTTTGATAAATACTTGGAAATGTAGCAGTATGTTGGAACAAATTCTCCCTACCCACAAGAACTGGTAACGTGAGATCTGTACCGAGGGGAAGCAGGAACCATACCAAATGTAATAAGTACAGCATGCTAACAGGGATCAAGATGGCTGAGATTGGTAACATGGGATCTTCATATGGACACGGAACAAGACATTGTACTTCACATATGATACCTAAGTTGACGAAGACGATTTTGCATTAGGATGGTTCAAGGTGAGCCTTGGTTAACTATTATTTTAATTAAAGATCTCCAAAATGTCCTAGGGTTTGGGGTCTGGATGGGGTTTAGTCCAGGATGTGGCTCGGTCTTTCCAGGGGTGGCTGCTGCTACTCAGGTGCAGCTGCAGTCGAGCTCCCTAATCTCACGAGGTTTGGGGTTTTCTTATTTCCAGCCAACCTTTCCTCCATTAGACTTCGCTTTCGTATTCTAGGTGGTGGGGGTGTGAATCGGCTCAATTGGCCCTGTAGCTGGCGTTCTCAGTTTCCAAGGCTTGGTGGGAGTCGGATGGTGCACCTTGGTATTCCCACCGGGTCTTTGTTAATTCTGCACAGTGTCTATTATGGGGGAAGGGGTTTTCTTGCCCCCTCATTCCCTTGATTGTATGATTTTGATCTTTGTGACTCCCCTGCCCTTTAGTGCTCAGGCAGATTTTTTCAGTGCCAGTGGTAAGACCCAGAGTTTGCTTCTAGTATAGACCCTACTTCGTTTGAGTTTGGGTCTTCCTCACAGTACTGGCGGGGCTATGGGGTACCGGAGTCTTCTGGCTAGTGGACAATCCGCCTCTCCACACATCCCTCCCTTCCCCTTGGGGCTTGATGTGGTTTCTGTCGTTTCCACATGCTAGAGTAGCACGAGGTCTAGACCATGATTCAGTTTGGATGGCTCTTGAGCCACTCTAGGACTGCCTGTTTGCTTCTGCTCTCTCCTAGGGTGTGGTTGAAGGGAAGGGAATTTTCAGGAGAAAGCACCAAGCCATTATTATATAGCACTCAGAAGGGGTTCAGGATAAGGATTTGGGATGTGATGGGGGAAGATGGAATGGTGCCCAACCACTTGAACAGTCAAGGATAAAACGCAGACCTGGATGCAGCGAGACCGTCGCTCTACCAGCACAGCCAGTGGCGTGGTTGGGTCTGGAGCTGAAGTATCTCCATTCCCTTGCCTTTGAACCTGAACATTTTGTAGGTACTGTCTGCTAGCTCTCGGGGTTTGGTTCCTTGCAGTGTTATATTTAGAGTGTCCATTGCTCTCCAGGATAGTCTATTAAAGTTCCTTCCCATTACACAGAGTGGACGATCGATGTGCTGCTTCCTTTCCAATTACAGTGCTTGTAATAAGTTTTCTGAGAAAGGGGGAGGGGAAGAGATGTGGGGACAAGAGGGGCCATATGTTGAGGGTAAAGGTAGAGGATGGAGGATGGGGGGGGGAGACCGCAGAGACCCAGCCAGGTACCCCATTTAGTTGTATATAAATTTTAGAACAAAACAATAACCGAACTACATTAATAAGAACAAATGAAAGCTAGTGAAAACAAGTAGGGACCATGTATTTATTGTAGGTATATAAAATAGACAATTGTAAATTCATAATACTGTATTATGCTTCCAGCTTTCTGGGAAGTGCCTTTTGGGACTATGTGAGTGGGAAAACAGTAATAATGATCTGCTTCATATTCATGCAGCTATATATTGTGGGGCAGAAAAACTAAGCTATTTCAAAACTTTTATTAAATCGTCATCACATCCTTATTATCACAAACAATGTGGGACTCTATACAAAGTGAAATGGTATTAGAGATAAAGCAATTGCTGGTGTCAATGCATTAATATACAGTACTAAATGTTTACATGCAAAGGAGCAAGTTGTTATAAGGTGGCTTCACTTGAGCAGCTAGTACAGTATCTTGCTGTCTTGGCAAGAGTTAAAATGAGAAAAATCTGTAGCAGTGATGAGAATTCGAACATATCCAGTGGGTAGTCCTACCCACACACCCCAGATAATTGGGCCACGACATGGTCAAATGATTGCAAACTGCAGTTATAATGAAAACAAGGATTTCTCACTGAAGCTGGTACAGGATTTTCACACAAACCCCCCATGCACTCTGGCTGTCTTCTAGGTATGTTCTACCTTTGATGCTCNGGACTCACAGATGGCGTTGCCGTCACTGCTCTGTGCTCTGGCGATGAACTTGGGTTCGTAACACAGGTTGAATAACAAGAACCTTTCAAGCAAGAGATGCCTTACCAGTGATGATACCTTTAAAGACGCTAGTGCTCTCTAGAGAGGAATACTGTTGCACAATAACAGCCCCTTTCAAAGCTGGAGAAATTGTTGACCTGGAGTGCATCCACACATAAATAATATCACATGGGACCAGAAGGCATGGCAGAATGTGCAGAATACCCCCGTTGAAAAACAGATGTCCAATACATACTATGAGAGAGAAATGTATATACGTCATAGACTGTTCATCATATTTCCAGTACAGTTACGAAGGCATAACTTGTTGACACCCCTCAGTGTTCAAGAGAGAACTGACGTAACATAGCCCTACTGGACAGATGTAATATGGCTCCCACCTCGCATTAATACAGAAAAAAAGTGCTGCTTTGGCCCTAGCAGTGTGAAAATTGCACAGGATATAAAGAATAATCAAATGAAAACTTAACACAATTTACTCTACTATTATGTATTAACAAACACATGAAAAATTATTCCTAAAACCCTGTTAACATACACTTGGCCAGCACATGGGAAAACTAACAACAATAAAATGAACAGACACGTTAATACAAGAAATAGTGGTGACAATAATAATATTTACATAAACAACACCACCACCTACACACGATGAATCGGGGAGCAAACGACGAATGAAGGCTGTAGTGTTGACCCAGAGCACCAGAAGCAACCCATCCTCCGAATTGACAGTACAGTTTAATACCAAGTACATTTCCTTACTGTCATACATAATTGCACATATGAGGCTGTTATATTTACCACCTCATTTATTCTCATCGCTTTCCGTTAATACACTCAGAATTTTAGGATGAAATTTTCAAGTTCAATTCCGAGTTTCCGAGTTTGAAGACCATAGGACTGGTAAGTCAGGAACAGAAGGATTGGGGAGGATGTAGGAAAACTTGAAAAGGATTAGGGTGTGAGGGAGAGGAGGGGGTTACAGATAAGTGGCCCAACCACTTTGGGGTTGATTGTAATGAGAGGTGATGGATGAAAGTGTAGCTGATATATGGTGGTTAGTAGAAGGCTCTTTTTTTCAGCTGGCGGTGAGTAGCCATAAAACAGATGGTGGTTGATTAAGTAGCTACTCGCCGACTTTCCTGGAGAGCTGTGCTTGTTTCTGTATCAGTTGTTGGTGGTTGAGTGGAGTTATTGAATCCTTAAACGGTGGGTTTCAGGTCATAGGAGTTAGGTGTACAGTGGGGCTGGGGGATGCCATTCGTCCTCTTGTGGTAGGTTGCTTAAGATTCTGGGCCTGGGGTAGGCTCTGTCATGGATGTATCTTCTTACTCTTTGTTGGAGGGACATCCTCCTCGATCTGTGGGGCTGGTCGAGCATAGCGTAGTTCGTTGTGTTGAGGACAACAAAGGGGTCCTCACGATTTGGGATGTACATACTTTTCATTTTATATAGCTGTTTGATTGAGAGACGATTCAGGCGAACGTTCAGTGGGTCGATCTTCAGTGTGGTATGAAGGTCTTCTATGCGCACTTTGTCTAAGAGTGATACATTTGCCACAAATCTGAGTGCCCTGTTCTGCACCCGTTGCAGTTTCAGCATGTTCGATTTCTTTGCCAGAGTGAGTGGGGTGTACGGGTATTCAAGGGTTGGCCGAATGAGCATCTTGTAGAGGTGAAGTTTTACATGTTGCGGGGCCTGATGAAAACGATATAGCTTGGCTAGTTGAGTCCTGGCAATTGCTGCCTTCCTGTTGATATGTTCATTAGAGTTCAGGAACCTTGATATGTTATATCCCAGGATCGTGGTTGAGTTTTGTACCCTTGTCAGCGTGCCTCCAATGTTGATAGCTCCCAGAGAGCTAGCCCAGCAGCCTATCGAGCAAAGTTGGATTTTGCTGGGGTTGGTCACGATTTTCCACTCCCTCTCCCAAGTTGCAGTGGCAGCCAGTTCCTCCTTGACCTTCCTAATCATCAAGTCGTGTTTTGTCTTTTGTCCTGCAGGCATCGACGTGACAACGTGAATGACATCGTCAGCGAATTGGGTGATAATTGTGTCATTGTGTATGGGGCGTGGCAAATCATTCACGAAAAGGTTAAAGAGCACAGGGCTGATGCATGACCCCTGGGGGACCCCTGCCATTGGTGTGAATGCAGCTGCTGTTTTAGTGTTGAACATTGGGATGATCCTTCTGTTTTTTAGGAAATTGTTAATCAATCTCAGGAGGGTCCAGTTGTGGTGAGGCAGGTTGGACATCTTGAAGAGGAGACCGTCGTGCCAGAGGCTGTCGAATGCCTTGTGTACATCTCTTGTTGCTATTATTGCCGTTTGTTTTTGCTTACGAACGCTGTCGGCTGCGTCGTAGATTACGTTAATTGCATGTTGAGTTGACCTCTGGTACCTGAAACCGAACTGTTTTTCTGTAAAGAGGTGGTGGTATTCCATATAATAATTAATTCTGTTAGACATGATCTTCTCAAAGCATTTCCCTGACGTTTCTAGCAAGGAGATCGGCCGGTAGTTCACAGGGGAGTATCTGCTCTTGCCTGGCTTGGGAATGAATATCATCTTTGCGGTCTTAAGTACAGTGGGTAGGTGCCCGGATGCCAGGATGGCATTATATATGTTAAGAAGGCTTTGGATGTAGTTATCGGGCAAGAACTTTAGTTGGATGAGGGTAATACCAGTAAGCGCCGGAGCTCTGTTTTGGGTATTTTTCAGGACCTCCCTCAACTCTAGAAGAGTGATCGGTCTAGTAATGGGGTGGGATGGATCGAGTTGGGCCTCGTCGATGGTTGGTCTGGTGTGAAGGTTTTCTTCGTTTTCCTGGGCCCATAGGCCCACCCTCCGATGGTTCTCAAGGTTAACCTGGTTCAGGTTTTCAGTGAAAATTCCACGCCAGACCTCTCCCATGTAGATAGCCTGGAGTTGGGGGTTCTCAATCCTAGTCGTGACTACCTCGTTGTTGGCGTTGGTGTGTGTATGGTTGAGATGGGAGAGAGGGGTTTCAGTGGAGCCAAGGAGTTGTTTAATTTTCTTCCAGAATGCGGCTGGCTCACTCTTGTAATTGTTGGCCTGGTTGACCAAAGTGCCCCAGATATGGCGTTTGTGAAGGAGGGTGAGTCCTATTACTTCTCGTCTGAGGGCCTGGATAGTGTGTAAATGGGGGAGGCCTGTGCGGGTCCTTCTGCAGCACTCTTGTTGGTAAGTTCTCATTTTTTCCCTTATTTCCCTTGTTGGGTTGTATTGTTTTATGACTCTTGTGCTGGTTAGGTCGCAATTTGCAAGAGTTGCTTCAGTGATGCGGGTATGGAGGAGGTCCACTGCTGCATCTATGTCGTGGATTGGGCAGTCTTGTAAAACTATTATCGGGTCGTCACTCAGGGAATTCATGTAAGGGCGGAGTCTAAGGGTACTGAGTTGGGGTTTGGGAGTACCTATGGTTCTGAAGGGGGTCGTTTGAAGCTGGATAATTATCGGGATGTGGTCTGATCCCACATCCCCACCCGGGGTGATTCTGGAGTGAAAGATCCACATTCATGGTTTACCAGGACTAGGTCCGGAGTTCCCGGTTGAACGCCGACGTAAGAGTGGAAAAAAGGGCCGAGGAAGGTTAGGTTCCTTGTCATTAGGAGGTTGTTTAGGATTCTACCTTTGACGTCATTTCTACCATTGGGGGCATTGAAGAACGCAGCATGGTGAGCATTAAAATCCCTGCAAGGATCACAGGCACGTTCCTATTTAGTACTTTATGGATTGCCCTCGATGGAATTGCATGCTGGCCAGGGGGAATGTAGGTTGTCAGGATTGCCAGAGGGCCGTGGTTGGTGGAGAGTTCAATCGCCAGAGCGTTCCCTTCCTGCAGAAAGATATTAGTGAACGGGCATCCTCTTTTGACAAGGATAGCCACGCCTCTGTTCGGCCCCTCGTTCTTTTCAATCGTCGTGTAGCCGTGAATTTTGACGTGTTGATCTGGGCGTGCCGAGGTTTCGTTGAGCAAAACCACCTCGGGATTGTGTTTACTAAGTTCTATTTCTAGTAAGTAACGGTTGTTGAAAAAGTGACGAGTGTTTATCTGAATTACCTTCAGCCCCATTATATGCGATGGCAGAGTTGTGGTTGTGTAACATTCTGATGTGACTTGCTTCGTGTGCGGTCAGCTGGGATTGAGTCCCTCCTGGACCTCTGCACACCATTTTCCCCCTCAGCATCGGTGAGTTGAACGTTGTCTATGTAGCATTCATTATCAGAGGAGTTTTCGCCCTCAATGTCCACTGAATCATTCGAGGACGAGCTGGAGTCAATGGAGTCCTCGTGGTGAAGCTGTGAGTGTACCCCCGAGCCGGTGTTGATGTGGTTAGTGGGTGAGGGGTTGGGGGCCGACTTGGGGAATGAAAGGTCTGGACAATCCTGGCCTGGGAGGTTGTTCCAGAGTTGACTTCCTGGGGTATGACAGAAGTAGGGGTGAGTCTGAGGCTGAGGGTAGTGGCGATTGTGCGGGCTGATTGTCGAGGTGGAAGGCTCCAGCAGGGTTGTGGGGTGGGGGAGGAAGGGTTGGCTGTTCAGTTAAGGCTTCAGTAGGCAGTAGGTCTGCAGGTATAGACACCAGAGGGAGGTTATTGAGCTTAAGAAGGCTGTTAATTGTCTTTATGAACTCGGCAGGGTCATTCTGGGCGACCCTGTCTGCGATCGCAATCAGTACTTGGACTGAAGGGGTTTTTGCTGGGGTCACTGGATCTGCTTGCCTGGTCTGGCCCCCCCATAATTGGGGTTGTGCTTGGTCCCCGTTTGGTGGTGGTGGTTGTACATTGGGGTCGGGTTCTTGGTTTGGAAGGTTGGGGAAGGATTGTGTCCCCATATTTGGTGGTGGAATAGTTTGTGTCCGTGTGGTGCCCTGCCTGGCCTGGTCCAGAATCCTCTGGATTTCCTCCTTCCTTCTGGGGCAGTGAATAGCCACTGCCTTGTGATTTCCACCGCAAAGGGCACATTTCAGGATGGATGCAGTGCATGTTGTGAAGCGGTGGGGTCCTGCACATTTGCTGCATTTTTCGGCAGTTGCCTTGCATTGAGGAGGTAGGTGGCCAAACTCGAAGCACTTGAAGCATTGTTTGACTTCGACGTATCTCTCCCTGCTTATCCGGTCTGGTGTGACAGATAAGTTAAAGCATTTGAACCCCTTTCCACCAGTTCCCTGGCTTGGGCTGGAGTTTCAAGAGTGAGTTTAAGAGTTGCTCGGTTCGAGTTGGGATGGTGGATTTTGTATATCCCAACGACGTGGATTCCGTTTCCGATTGTGGTGTTAATTTCATTTTTAATGTCCTCGGTCCTTTGAGAGGTGATCATCGTACTAAGTCTTGTCACAAAGACCGACCTTGCAGCCTGGTATTGGGCAGTGGGATGGAGTTCAATATTTGCCCTCTTAAAGGCGTCTTGGAGGTCGGGGTTGAGGAGTTTCCTTATCTCATCTTCGTCGGAGAGCACTACTGTGGCTCCTCTTCTGGCTTTGATGTGAACATCTGCAGGTGCAACCTCTGCAATTGAGCTTAGTAATGCTGCAAGATCATTCTCAGAGGTGGTAATGTTCCCAGTGAACTTGATGTTAATTTTTATAGTCATTATGATAGGATGATATGGTAATATGGTATGGAATCAGGCAGCAAGTTGTAGTTAGTAAATCCTAACCTCCTAAGCCTAACGATAGCCTAGCCATGCTACAATGGCAGAAAAGATGCCCCGACTCTTTGCGTGACCAGATTTACTACACACCGGCCGTGGTACTTGAGTCAGTTAAATCAGGTAGCGAAAAAGCAAGAGTAGAGTAAAAGATCAGAAAGACAGGGGTTAGTACATGTAGGTCAGTACAAAACGGTGGAGGGTGTGATGATGGAGGTGAGATGGTGGTGGTGAGGTGAGACTGGGATGAGTGGTGAGGTGAAACTGGAGAGTGGCAGGTGCATGGGGTGTGGGTTGGTTGGTAGGGTTAAGGGAGAAGGGTGAGGATGGGTTGGAATAGTGGAGGATTGAGGATGTGGAGAGTGGAGGTGGTTGAGTGGAGGAGGGCAGCTAACTCAGAGGTGGCGGTTGGCGCGGCGCCAATCCTGCCAGCTTGTTTGAAAATTTGAAATTTTCTCTCTTGGTGGATGTTGGTACTCGGTGTTCTTCGCTGTCTAGTGGATGTAATCTTCTTGACCAACTGCCGACAACCACAAGGGTCTCGCATCGGCGACAGGAGGTCTCTGGGGCTGCCAGAAGTGAAGAGCGTTGTGAGGCACGTCTGCTCTCGACGACGGCTGGCTGCAATCTGTGATCCAAACTATGGTATATAATATTGATTGATGACGCACTGTTATTCTACGTAATAATTTATAGTGCTTATTATAATTTACTCAGAACAACTAATATTTCTCAAAAGAAAACTACGAGCCTTCAATAGGATGTAGCTGATCTGTATTATTCTAAGAGCATGGACAATAGTATGTAAATTTCACAACCCATGTGGGACCTGAAAACTACAATTTTATTATAATTGAACCAATCACGACTATTCTGCTATCTACGTTGATGGACGGGTACTGTGAGACGTAAATTGGTACGTGAGGAAAGTTTGGGCCTTGGAAAAAAAGGTAACTGGGAATATATCACATATGTACTAATTCATATTCAACATATTGACTTTAAGCATTAAGTCATGTATGTGCTGTCTTGTGCGAGAGTGGGTTGCACTATTCGGCCCAACCCGCTCATAATAAGACCAATAGGACAAACAATGACCAGCCTATGTCCGTCCTGTACCACAGACTATTCACCCTGCATTTATTATTCTGACTATATCCGCACCACTGAATTGTAATTCCGTCCTTCTGAAGATGAATTATTAAATACGAAAGTACTTAGGTAAATTCCTGTCTTTATCCTTCCTTTGTGGTCTGACACTGTCCCATTGTTCATCACATGTTAGTTTCTTCGTGATTTACACATACACACAATATATATATGGTGATATTTGAAGGTTATAAGATGTGCGTTGGTTAATACAATGAGTGTTTAAACGTTATGGGTCTCTTGGAGCTCCTCTGCTTCCGGACAGGAACCGAGGATGCAGCAGGAGTTTTCCCTCTGGATCTCCATACTGACGCGTTGAAACAAGAAACTGGCAGCCCCTGGGCCTCTGGTGATGTCAACGAGTCTGGAACCCAATTGTTTGCGAAATCCCAAGGCACTCCTTCCCCAAAGGCCATGCATCTCAGACGCTATGGGAACAAAGGTGTATTGACCTTCCAATCACCTGTATTTGACTGATTTTGCTGTCTCTCTGTGGCTGTCCGCCCCACTTGCTTGAGCAGCAATGATATGTATGTATGTAGGTGTCAGCCAGGGTGGATACACATCTGTAGTCCCACACTAGCTGTTTGCCCCTCTTCCAAGGTTATTTTGTGATGCCATCTGGGCAAAGTGCGGGGTAATCCAGGTTTTGGTCCCCTAGGATGCGAGGTTCTCCCTCCGCTGGGCACCGAGCTGAGACGAGGCACCTCTTGATGATGTCATTGACCTCGTTGTGTCTTGCATGCCAGCCCTTGAAGCTTCCGCAGTGTAACCTATGCAGTCCGTATTGCACTGCTTCCACCCTGTTGCAAATACACTTGTATTCAGTGTGGATTGAGGCACTAAGGCGGAGGGCCACTGGTTCACGAAGCGATTCTGGATCTAAATGCGTGCCTGTTGCCGACATGGGAACTGCCAGAAGGAAATCTCCTGCATGGGGGGGGGGGGCAACCACTCCTCTGAGGCGGGCTTTCTCCTTATCTAATGTTGCAGCACGTGAGCATGGCATCAGCTTTTTTTTCATTAGTGGGTGGTCCCAGCTGGACTGTTTGTGTTTTTTTTTATCTATGATGGGTGCTGGAGCTGCAAGAGCATCCCACTGATTTGAACATTCAGTAAAAGCAGGATCGTGTATTCCTGCTGAATCACTCGGGGGTTCAGGTGGGATATCTCTTATAAGGTCGTACGATGCATGGGAGGAAAGGAACCCAAGTAGAGCAATCTGAGAGGCTGTGCGGACACCAAGGCCGCCGAGTCTTACAGGGAGGGTTGCTTGCTCCCATTGAAAGTCGTCAAACAGAAGGGTCTGGACTTTCTCCAGCATGACCCACAGAAGGGTGTCATACTCATTTAATTTAAGGCTGTTGTAGGATGGAGAAGATCTCAGAAAGTAAGTCAACTTAGAGAGAGATAAGCATCTTGTGAGGAGGAAGAGAGCATCATGGGCGTCAGTCTTATCAATCCTGCCCAGCATTCTCCTAAGGTCAATGATTTTTGCATCCAGGGCCTCGTCGATTGCTTGCGGGCCAATGGGGGCACCCAGGAGGGTGCAGTCAGGTGGCTCAACAACGAGAATGTCTGGAAGAACGGTTTTTATTTGGCCAGTGATGTCTGAGTTGCGGGAGACTATTTCACATTTGGTTGTATTGAGAATGAGGCCCAAGTCTGCTCCTTGCTCCTGGATTTTCCCTATATCCTCCAAAATGGTATCTTGGGTTCCGGCGAGAGTGCCATCATCCAGGTACCCGATATGTATACAGGGCAGTTTTATAATATACTTAAGTTATTATATATTACATGTGGATACTTCAGTTATGCTGAGGTGAGGTATGTACGAGGAAAGTACACGGTAGAGACATACAGGTGAAGAGCCATACACGGCACGTCAGCAGATTAAACATTGTAAACCAAGACTTAGATATTTGAAGTGACATTATTAAGCCGGTTACAACTATTTACAAAACTTTATATTTCTCGCATATTTTATCAATAATGAAGGTATCCAGTTTAAAAACTTGCTGTGTTTATGAGGTGTGTGGCTCCATTATACCCATTGCTGTCCATCGTGAAGGAAAAACGCTTCGGCTCCGATCCTTAACTGTTCGACCCTGTTCACACAGCGGTAACTGGGGACCTGTTTATACACAAATTAGCCGGTTGTGTTTCACGGGGAACTATTAGGGTAAGGCTAAATATGTACCGTTGAAAAAGAGAACTCTAAGCCTTCTAACAAGAGTCAGTAGGCGTCTGCTTCTGTATCCTCCAGTTAAAAACAAAAGTCGGTTTGCACAAGCATGCACAAAGTAGATGCAATTTAGTATTTCTTGATGCATAATACTTAATTATTTTGGAGAAATGAGTTGAATATCTATTTTTTCCTTAGATGAAGCTGCAACTCTTCACAGTGGATGCGTTCACAGACCAGCCCTTCTCCGGCAACCCTGCAGCAGTGATACCGCTTACACAGGTAAATTAGAGACACCTACTCTCACTGACCAGGGCTATTTTCCCCTCTCTGTACATGCTTCCAGAGTATTTGACATATTTTATATATTTACTGGACTCCCAATTTGTGCTCGGGGATCACAATCGATGTGATACGATGATGGTAGAATTAGGTGGTAGAATTTGGTACTATTCACTTTATATTCCGAAAGTAATAAAGCTAAAAAATTAACTTAAATATTCCTAGGCCTAGTATAGCTTATATATATGTACTGTATTACGCCTCGGATAGCGTGACTAGGCGTTGGAAGGTTAGGGTAGGTTAGCTTAGATTGTCTTTTTAACATAAATACAAAACCTTTCCCGGTTTGTCCAAATTCAATAGTAACAATTTCTACGTTCTAATTGGCGTAGAATTACTTCATATATGTACTATGGTCCTCATCGTTATTATAAGTACTAACTAAAGCGAAGGATGGGCTGATATATCAGGTCCACTCCACAACGATCACCGTAACCTCCTCACTGATCCTGGTCATATAAAAGGCACACTTTTTCATTATATTTAGAGACATCTGAATTTATACCGCTACCTTAGATTATATGATGAATTACATTATGTGTGAAGCGCTAGCTACGAAATGCTAAGCTAAGATATGCCCATCTCACAGAATGGTTGAGTCACACAGGGAGGCATGTGATCAGTGCCTGCTCTTGCAAACTTTGGAGCAATATGAGGTAAGGTCAAGTAAATCTTACATAACACAGGCAGGCATATACCAAACAGAAACTCATCGACCGACCACCACCAGTTGTTGAATTTTCTTCTCTTTATAACCTACAGTGATGGAAATAGGGTTTGGGAACTTGGCAAACGCTTAGAGTGTATCCATGATTTATGCTCAGAGATCACAATTGGGAGTCCAGCCATAATTATAACAAATAAACAAGTAATTTTAACGCGTAGAAAATTGACAAAGGATAGCTAATAAATGTTTCCATTAGAACGGATATTATACAAAAACTCCTGGAAATTGAAAAGTGAGTATACCCCGCACAACCACGGATCCTTCACCATAGATCAATCGCCGCCAATGTAAGTGCTGTAATTTTACTTGGCGATGTCTATAAGAAGAACTATTGAATAAAACAAAACACCACCACAAACTCCACCATAGCTGTCATTGGCTAGTACATCGGGTTGCACCTGTCAGACACGGGACACCTGTCCCCCCCCCCCATCCATCCCTACCCAATCTCACTCCAAATCGACTCCCCCACACTCATCATGATTTACTTTATTACTCACATCCACCACTCGCCTGATTCACCCTCACCTGTCTACTAAGCTATACAGTATAACTGTCTAGCTACCATACTTTCTAAACTGTTATCTGCTCTTGTGTCTTTATTATCAAACTTGTAGGAGTACGTGCAGTAAACTCAGTGGAATACAAGTTATGGAGAGTAGAAATAGCCTAAGCTACTCTGTCCCTCTGAGATGTATTTTATTGCCTCAATAAACGTACTTGAACTTGAATACAAGTCTACGAAACTATCGCTCACCCTTGTGTCAGAATAGGTCTGAGGAGTTGCTAACATAAAGCAATTGGTTGACTTTGGTGTTATGATCTTCATAGCTCGGCAAACTTTACAACTAACATATACTAATTTAAATTCACTATTCAACAACTTTCACTATCATTAATGCATCAACACGACTTTTAGAGTGAACGTTCAGATATGAGGAAATGCCAAATTAAAACATTAGGAAATCACAGTGCGTCCGTGGTCATCTTTCTCACCAGTGATGGTGAAGTCTTCATAACTAAGATGGCATTCAGAACATTTTTAATCCAGACAAATAATCAGTACTGCATGATGCTAAAGGATGATTTTCGTTACTCAATCTAATTATTGTAAAGATATGATGATATTAATAAACGCAATATTAATTTACCTTACCATTCATCTAGTGGCTTTGACGAAGAGGGAAGCCAGTGGTTTATAAATTTACGCCGAAGCCGTAAATGTCTTGGCATAGTTAGGCTTCGGCGGGTACGAGGTTCGTTGGGTCTATAACCCTATGGGTGAAAAAGCATCTGTTTTCTGTCCTACAATGTGGCTTATTTGGTTTAATTGAAGCTGTTGCCCGGTATATATGTTACATTTGACCTTTAAATGAAA
>WNGS01092210.1:36855997-36871519 GCA_020271785.1 Procambarus virginalis | reverse complement strand
TATAGATGTCCCAGCTGTCATGTTGGGAACTGACTTCAACACATAGCAGGGGCCATCAGATCTAATGTGTGAACTGACAGACCGGCTTCACGCCCAACAAGTTAATGCTCGGTCGGGAAACCAACCAGCCCATAGATTTAATGTACCCCGGAGGTGCAACTTCAATCAGATGAAGTACCTTACTTAGCAAATTTGCAGAGGGAAATTGAGAAAGCGCATGGATTGGCACAGAAGTCCCTATCTACAAATCAGGAACGAATGAAGAGAGATTATGATCTACGGGCACGGCTACAGGTCTATGAAAGAGGTGACCTGGTTTACCTGCTAGACACGGACACAGGTGAAGGGGCAGTGCACAGCAGTGGAAGGGCCCAGGCGTCATCATCCACAGTTCTCATCTTGTTTATTCAGGGTCAAGCTCCAGAAGACAATATCACGACGAATCACGATAAACTAAAGAAGTGCAAGGACCGTACATGCCCAGCTGGATTGAGAAGTTTAAACGTCATATGTCACAGATTCAGGACCCAGTGGGAGTGCCATACAAGCACCTTTACTGTGTGTGTCGGCAACCATACGATGGAAAATTTATGGTACAATGTGATATGTGCGTGGAGTGGTTCCATGGGGTCTGTGTGGGAGTGACTCTGGCGAGTGTATGGCTAAACCAAAGTATGCATGTCGTCGGTGTGAGCCATAAGGGCAAAACAAAAAAAAGAAAGGGAAAGATAGTGTAATGTATGTAGTGTTGAAACAATTCGTGGATAGTGCAAAGATAATACGGGTAATAACTGTAACAGTGTATAAAGATAATACGGGAATAACTGTAACAGTGTATAAAGATAATACGGGTAATAATTGTAATAGGACCCATTTGTGAAACCAGAAATGTTCTCCTTTGTGGCCTCGTTTGCAACTCCACACCCTAGTGTGGAGCTGGTGAAGACTTTTTCCAAAAAGACATGTTATATATGCGAAACATTTCCCCTCTAGTATAACCCATTGTTCTAACAGGGACGGGGAGTGTGGAGGAACAACATTCAAAGTGCCCGCCAAAGAAGACATTTCATAGCGTAGGCAGGACTGTGCCCTGATTGGTGGACGGCGACCGCGCACAGCCTCCGCCGCGCAGGTCGAGAGAGGAGCACAGATATGAACTGCACGTGACCCAACGCGGACGACGCCATCCGGAACCACCTGCCTTAGGATAATAGCGCTACTAGGATTACTGAAGAGGCTTTGACTCCCTCTACCCTATCCTTCCTGAGAAGCCTAGACTTGCTTCAACTGCCATCCCAGTCCCACTTTCCCGACGACTACAGCTCAAGGTGAACTATTACGGTTCGTATTATATCACCCCATTGTTATACCACGTGGCGACCACCTCCACAATACTGTAACAAGGCATGACAAGGCTAAAACTTTTAGCCTTGCATGACAAAACTAAAATTCACTAAAACTTTTAAAATATTGAAAATATGCAGGATGTGATCTGTACAATTTCTTGAAAAAGTTAGATTGAACTCCCTAGTGCTTGTAACCGGCTTAGACTTGGTTACAAGCATCTCTGGGAATTCTTATTATCTGCTTTGTAGAATTGACAAAATGGACACTGTGTCAACCAAATTATTCCCACATACTCCGTCACTATGTGATGGAGTACACATAGGACAGGACTGAATTGTCCCTGAATTCAGGGACAATTCTGTAACAAATGTTCTAGCATAAAACTTTGTACAGTTTAGTAATTTCTTACCGTTTGATGTACCAGAATGATCCATGTGTGTGCCGATCTTTTGTATGTAGAAGATCCTGTCGAGATGAGTTCTTCAAAGAGACTAACAGCTTCCCATCCATTGTTGTTGATTTAGGGGCGACGACGATCGAGGGATCGGATGCGCCCCGGCGTACCCGTGAAGGGTGAATCGCAAAGCCTGGAAAGGTGAAACGCCAAGCCAAATCGCAGAACGAGTGACGCCAATCACTAGAAACTAATATGCCATACGGCAAATAAACGCACAGTCAGGCAGATGATTGGGGAGTCCCAGGAGTCCCTCAGGGTGACAAGCACCGGCCCCGCCCCACACAGAGAACACCAGGTAGCAAAACCAAAACTCTGCCCCCAATTAAAACGCAAAAAGTCACCCAGTGCCCCCAGCAGAGCAGAAGCCGGCCGCCCACCACGGCTGAGGGCACACCAGGAACCCACCAAGACCTGCCAACCCCCGGCACCCGTCGGCCAAGCCGGCCCCCGAACACCGTCACCCCGAAGGGAGAACCAGCCAAAACACGTCAAAAAAAAATCTATCAACAATCCTGTGACCCAAAGCGATATGTGCGCCAGGCGTCGTACAATCGGACCGCTGAAAAGGGATGCCAAACGGCAGTAGCAAAGCCAAAACGCGAAAACAAGACGTGAACAGGCGGCACCCAGGCGGAGAAGGTGTCCAGACGTCCGCTCGGCTTCAAGGTTGAACCAGGAGTCTTCCCATCCATTGTGTATGAGAAATACTCCAGTACTTGGCCTACAGTTACCAGATCTGATTTGCAGAAACTAGCGAATGAAAGTACTATGGAGATGAGAGTGTTAATATACTTTTTGAGATTCATATGACTTGCAGATTAAAAACCAACCTTATTTTAAAATAGTACACTAAAGTACATAGCAAATTGCGAAATTCGTGGCTTTAACTACTTTAAAGCTAAATACTCAAGCTTTGAAAATAAGCACAATTTGCTAATTCAAGCGGAATCTGGCAACTCTGATTTAGCATGTAACCATTGACTTGCATTCACAATATAGTTATTTATTTTTCAACAATTAAATGGGTTATGAAAATACACACATTGGTACATTATTGCAAAGGCACTAACTATACTATGTACATATATATATATTAAATTGTTGCAAGTCGAGCAACAAATATTTTACATTGAAGAACAAATGAGATTGGAAAAGCAGTATTGCCAACTCTGCTATACAGAAAAAAATAGACCCCGGACTGTTAAACAGTCCGGGGACTATTTTTTTCTGTATAGCCCAAATAATAATCTGTGTCCAGCTGCAGTGCAGCCGGACACACACTGTGGGTAGTAATGGACCCCATGCCGATCCTGTGGGCGGCAGTGGACCCCATAATAACACTATGGGTGGTAGTTGACTTCATAGCGACCCTGTGGGCAGTAGTGGACCCCTTATCGACCCTGTGGGCGGCAGTGGACCCCCCTACCGACCCTGTGGGCGGCAGTGAACCCCCTACCGACCCTGTGGGCGGCAGTGGCCCCCTACCTACCCTGTGGGTGGTAGTGGACCCTATATACTAATCCTGTGGGCGATACTGCACCCTATACTCATCCTGTGGGCGGCAATGGACGCCATACACATCCAGTGGTATTATTGGACCCCATACCATTCTATGGGTGGGTTGTGTGGTGTTTGTGTATAGCTGAGGAAGTCTTGGTTGTAAGGTTGATATAAAGTCATTGCTTGGTTACTGACTTTAATACTTATAAACGATTACATGACTAGTAGCTCCCAAGCTGGTAGCGTCCTGTACGCTCTTGTTTACCTTCTCTACTGGCGTCCCAGCCGCCGCACATAGAAACGGATGGTACCATTTTCTGTGAACATGACATCCCTCCTTTTCTTTAAAAAGAATGAATACAGGATGTCTACCATGCTTGTAGCACAAAGCAAAGTTATTGACACAAAGTAAGTTATTAACATATCAAGAGATATTGCATACATTTAACATTAATTAAGCACACAAAGAATTTAAACAACTTAATCTTTACCACAAAGGATTTCAATGTTAAAAATACATATGCAATGTTAAACAAACATGAAAGAAACTGTAATACAAAGTTACAAAATATTGAATGAGAGATCTGCATTATTCAAACAATATTAAATTTAGTTTAGCATAACAAGTAAATACTTTGCATTACATAGGAACACAATTAATCATCAAATCGTGTAGGGCGTTTAACATGACGTTTAGGACGAGAGTCCTTAAATACAAGAATATCCCTCGATGAATTGTTTATCGAGTTATAACTCATTTTTTCTTTTTCTTTTGCACGACTTTGCACTTCATCATTTTCTACACTAGTTGGAATCACTTTGAAATAAGCCATATTACGTGTTATACTATGATCTCTATTACTCGCTGTTACCATAGTTCCTTTTACACTAATCACTTTATATGGTTTTGTATCATACGGCATATCTAGCTTTCCCTCTTTTTTCTTTTTAACGAGAACAGTATCTCCAACCTTTATGAATTGTTCCTTTGCACGTTGATCATGAGCAATTTTCATTTTGCCCTTGGCTAGTGCATCCTTCTGAGCGAGACGTTTATCCGTTACCTTGGCTGGCATGACAGGTAGTGCGATTCTCATAGGACGTCCAAATAAAAGTTCGCCAGGCGACTTGCCCAGTGTTCCATGCGGTGTTGCACGGTAGTTCCTGAGAAAAGCATACATAGCTTGTTTCCAGGATCGTCCTTCGGCATGAGCACAGCGTACAGCTTTCATGAGAGGTTGCATGAATCTCTCGACTTCTCCATTTGCTTGAGGATGTAGTGGCATCACACGGCGGTGTTTGAATCCAATATGCTCAGCAAAGTTGACGAAGTCTTGTCCATTGAATGGCGGTCCATTGTCCGTCTTGACAACTTCAGGAATGCCAAAGTTTGAAAAGATCTTGTCGAGTTTCGGGATGACAGCCTTTGCAGATGTGGAAGTGATGATTTCTACTTCTGGATAACGTGAGTGATCATCAATGACTACCATCAAGTACTCTCCAGTTGGTAGCGGTCCACAGAAGTCCATCGATACTTCCATCCATGGTGCAGCAGGTAGTGGTGAAGGTTGTAGAGGTGTTGGTCTTGAAGTATCCACTGCAGCTTGGCAAGGGACACAGGCATCATGCATGTCCTTAGCTTGACGATCAATGCCAGGAAACCACACCTTTTCTCGTAGCAGCTGTTTGGTCCTTACAAGACCTTGGTGTCCTTGATGTGCAAGCTTCAGAGCACGTTGCTGGAGAACAGCTGGAATGACGATACGAGTACCTCGCAGCACGGTGTCGCGTTGTTGCGTAACACTTAATTCTGTCTGGATGCGTTCAAGTGCTTTGAATGCATCTTGGTCAACTCCTGAGGGTGGGATGCGTGGAAACTTTTTCTTAGTCAATGCATCCACTGTTGCTTGCAGAGTTGGGTCCTCTAGGGTTGCAGTACGGATTTCATCAAGAGTGAGAGCCTTAGGGACTGCATCACAGGTTACAGAGTGTACATATTCCTCGGCAACTTGCTGATGCTTGGTGATGGTGAAACTGTTGGCAGGATGTCGACTGATGTAATCAGCGGGATTGCCTGCACCCGGCTTGTATTTCACCGTAAAGTTGTATGGTTGCAGACGAAGAGCCCATCTCTCAATGCGAGCTGGTGGTTTGGACTTTGGATTATTGAAGATGGTCTCCAACGGTTTGTGGTCAGTGACTATCGTGGTAAAGGGTGCACCAAGCAGATACACATTGAAGTGTTCACAGCCCCATACAAGAGCAAGAGCTTCCTTCTCTGTCTGACTGTATCGTTGCTCAACATCTGTGAGAGAACGGCTGGCGTAGGCAATTACTACTCTGGAATCTGGTTGACCAGGTTTGTGTTGGGCTAACACAGCACCTAAACCAACAGGACTAGCATCCACCGTTAACTCAGTGTCCATTGATGGATCAAAGTATGCAGCAGTCGCATTTTCTACTAGTGCATCTTTCACAGCATCAAATGCATTTTGCTCGATATCGCTCCAGTACCATGATGCATTTTTCTTCAGGAGCTCACGTAGAGGCTTCGTAATGGTAGCAAAATCTGGAATGAAGCGAGAACAGTAGTTTGCCATTCCCAGAAAACTATGTACTTCAGTGGATGTTGAAGGAGGTGCAGCATTCTTGATATCTGCAACTTTCTTAGGATCTGGAGACAGACCTTTGTCACTAAGTACATGTCCAAAGAATTCAATTTTATGTTGATTGAACTCACACTTTGCTCGGCTTAGCGTCAAATTCTTTTCTCGTAAGCGTTGCAATGTTGCACGAAGAGCTTTGTCGTGTTCAGCTTGGGTACGGCCATAAACAATGATGTCATCAGACATGTTGTCAGCATTAGGTATATCTTGCAATACCTGGCTGATGATGTGCTGGAATACTCAGCAGCACTGTTAATACCAAAACTCAGGCGCTTGTACCTATACAGACCTCGATGTGTCGTAAACGTTGTGATGAATCGACTCTCATCATCAAGTTCAAGCTGATGATAGCCCTTGTTTAAATCTAACTTGCTGAATACAGTTGCACCATTCAAGCGGTAGATCATATCATCTACAGTGGGTGTAGGATGGCGTTCACGCATTATTGCCTTGTTGGGAACACGCATGTCTACACAAATGCGTATCTCATCTGGATTCTTCGGCTTTGGTGGAGTGACAATTGGGCTTACCCATGGTGTTGGGCCTGTTACCGGTTCAATGATATCTAGTTCTATCAGCCTATCCAGTTCGGCATCGACTTTCTTGCGAGTATGGAATGGTTGTCGGCGATGTGGTTGGGCAACTGGAATTACATCTGGGTTGATATGCAGATGTACCTTGCTATCAGTATAACAACCTATGGATTTAAATCGATCAGAAAATTCAGCAACAATAGCATCAACATTGTTTGCAGATTCCACTGCTACAGCATTAGAAAGCTGAAGTAGCCCCAATTTGGTTGAAGTCTTGTAACTGAGTAAAGACTCCTTTGCATTCCTAACAACATGGAATGTAGTAATGAGCATTGCATTCTTTGACTTAATCTCTGCAGTGAAAGTTCCAATCACTGGTAAGGCTACCTTTGAAGCATAGGCAGTGGCTTTGCCATTATAGTTTTCAAGCTTTGGGAACTGTTTTTTAAATTTTTCATAGTGGCACTCAGCAATGGTGTCAATGTTTGATCCAGTGTCAATGAGAATTTGAGACAAATGCCAGCAATGTATACTATAGTCTCTGGGTTGTTTGGAAGATCATTCCATTCTGTGATTGATTGTACTCCATAAATATAATCACATTCACTGTCATCTGAGACTGGTTGTAATGAAATGTTGTCTTGTATATTATTAACATTCTTGATTTGAGGTGCAATATTGTGTTTGCCACCTCGACTCCTATGACTTGATCCTCGTACATTGCTTTTATTTATTGATTGTGGTTTCTTTAGTGCGGAACGACACATAGCACCAAAATGACCTAGTTTTCTACACTCATAGCACTTCTTACCTTGTGCAGGACAAACATTATCTTGGTGTGGGTAGTCTCCTCCACAATTGTAACATTTATTGTTGACAACCTCTGATGTGAGTCGTTGTGACTGCTTGAGTCTTGTTCCATGACTCCAGTTGTGATGTGGTTCTCGGCTCAATTTAATGTTAGGTTTGGCATGATATCTTCTATGATCATGGTGTCCTCCCTGAACCTTACATACTTCATGACTGTTAGTAACAGTGGCAGAACCGTTGTTGGCACTGCACTCCATGACACGAGCATCACGTGCAGCATCTTCCATTCGACGAGCCATATCCAGTATCTTGGTAAGAGAACTTTCATCATCAACAAGTTCTAGAGCTCTTCGACGGAGACGTGTAGATGTGCATGTTTCAATTATTTGCTGTTTGATTTCTTTGTCAACATCAGCAAACTCACAATGGGCTGCTAAACCCTGCAGACGTGTATGGTATTGATCAACAGTTTCATTAGAGAGTTGTTTGCTCTCCTGAAATGCATAATTTCCATAGCAGTATTTTGCCTTGGTTTGAAATGCTCAGTTAATTTGGCCTTGGCAGTGTCATAATCTTTGGCACCACCAGTGTCTTTCAGTGTATCAAAGATGTCACAAACTCTATCACCTGCATAATGAAGTAGAAAGGCACGCTTTCTTTCAGCACTTTTGATGTCAGAAACTATCAACAAATTTTCAAACCTTTTAAGCCATTTGACCCACCTCTGTGACAGGTTTGTCTGGTCACAGTCAGGATCAAATGCAGGAAACTGAGGTATATTTGCCATTTTTACTGAATAAATGTAAACTTATCACTTAAAATGTTCCTCAGAATATAAACACTTACTGCACTGTATATGTTATTAAGAATTCACTGTAATTACTTTAATTTTGCAAAGCACACAAGCATTTTAATGCAAAAGTTCACAACAGTGCACAACACAGCAGCAACTGACTTCTTACCTAGCCCTGTGTACATGTGTTGTTACTCACAGCAACACAGCAGTTGTCAGCAGTTGGTACAGCAGTTGTCAGCAGTTGGTACAGCAGTTGGCAGCAGTTGGTACAGCAGTTCAGCAGTTGGCACAGCAGTTGGTTCACAGCGTGAAGAATTTTGTAGCACGAAGCGTCGTTTCGTAACCAAAACATCAGGTTTTGTACACTGCATCAAAGCGTCGTTTCGTACACAGCGTCGGCAGATTCCTCTATACACAGCTTCAGTCAGCACAGCTTGGGTAGCACACAGCATTGGTTAGCACACAGCAATGGTTAGCACACAGCAATGGTTAGCACACAGCATGGGTTAGCATACAGCATCGGGTATGGTGCTCACAGACACTTCTTCTCCTCCTCCTCGGGCGAGACAGCATGCTCCTTCCTTGTGTTTTGTTGAACAAATACCTGCGTTCCCAGTTCATCCTCGTCGCCAATGTGGTGTTTGTGTATAGCTGAGGAAGTCTTGGTTGTAAGGTTGATGTAAAGTCATTCCTGGTTACTGACTTTAATACTTATAAACGATTACATGACTAGTAGCTCCCAAGCTGGTAGCGTCCTGTACGCTTCTTGTTTACCTTCTCTACTCGGCGTCCGAGCCACAACACAAACAAACGGATGGTACCGTTTTCTATGAACATGACAGGTTGTGAGCCCCATACGCATCCTGTGGGTGGTAGTGGCCGCCATACTCATCTTGTAGCTGGTATTAGACCCCATACCCATCCTGTGGGTGGTTGTGAGCCCCATACCCATCCTGTGGGTTGTAGTGGACACTACAACACATCCAGTGGATGGTATTGGACCCCATACCCTTCCTGTGGGTGGATGTGATCCCCATTCCCATCCTGTGGGTGGATGTGACCCCCATATTCATCCTGTGGGTGGTATTGGACCCCTTACCCACCTAACAGGTGGTAGTGGACAATATACCCATCCTATAGTTGGCATAGTAGACACCATACCATCCTGTTTGTGTTTTCCCCATAGACATTCCAACGTAACATCGTTTTCTGTGGACGTTCCCACAAAACATTCTTTAAAGATTTTTAAAGCACAAACTATGGTATATAATATTGATTGGTGAAGCACTGTTATTCTATGTAATAATTTATAGTGCTTATTATAATTTACTAAGAACAACTAATGTTTCTCAAAACAAAACTACGAGCCTTCAATAGAAAGTAGCTGATCTGTAATATTCTAAGAGCATGGACAATAGTAGGCATATTTCACAACCCATGTGGGACCTGAAAACCTCAATTTGCATTATAATTGAACCAATCACGACTATTGTGCTATCTACGTTGATGGACGGGTACTGTAAGACGTAAATTGGTACGTAAGGAAGAGTTTGAGCCTTGGAAAAAAAGGTAACTGGGAATATATCACATATGTACTAATTCATATTCAACATATTGACTTTAAGTATTAAGTCATATATGTACTGTCTGGTGCGAGAGCGGGTTGCACTATTCGGCCCAACCCGCTCATAATAAGACCAATAGGACAAACAATGACCAGCCTATGTCCGTCCTGTACCCCAGACTATTCACCCTGCATTTATTATTCTGATTATATCCACACCACTGAATTGTAATTCCGTCCTTCTGAAGATGAATTATTAAATACGAAAGTACTTAGGTAAATTCCTGTCTTTATCCTTCCTCTGTGGGCTGACACTGTCACATTGTTCATGACATGTTAGTTTCTTCGTGATTTACACATACACACAATATATATATATTGTGATATCTGAAGGTTACAAGATGTTCATTGGTTAATACAATGAGTGTTTAAAGGTTATGGGTCTCTTGGAGCTCCTCCGCTTCCGGACAGAAACCGAGGATGCAGCAGGCGTTTTCCCTCTGGATCTCCATACTGATGCGCTGAAACAAGAAACTGGCAGCCCCTGGGCCTCTGGTGATGTCAACGAGTCTGGAACCCAGTTGTTTGCGAAATCCCAAGGCACTCCTTCCCCAGAGGCCATGCATCTCAGACACTATGGGAACAAAGGTGTATTGACCTTCCAATCATCTGTATTTGACTGAGTTTGCTGTTTCTCTGTGGCTGTCCGCCCCACTTGCTTGAGCAGCAATGATATGTATGTATGTAGGTGTCAGCCAGGGTGGATACACATCTGTAGTCCCACACTAGCTGTTTGCCCCTCTTCCAAGGTTATTTTGTGATGCCATCTGGGAAAAGTGCGGGGTCATCCAGGTTTTGGTCCCCTAGGATGCGAGGTTCTCTCTCCGCTGGGCACCGAGCTGAGACGAGGCTCCTCTTGATGATGTCATTGACCTCGTTGTGTCTTGCATGCCAGCCCTTGAAGCTTCCGCAGTGTAACCTATGCAGTCCGTATTGCACTGCTTCCACCATGTTGCAAATACACTTGTATTCAGTGTGATTTGGGGCACCAAGGCGGAGGGCCACTGGTTCACGAAGCGACTCTGGATCTAAATGCGTGCCTGTTGCCGACATGGGAACTGCCAGAAGGAAATCTCCTGCATGAGGGGGGGGGGGCTCCACTCCTCTGAGGTGGGCTTTCTCCTTATCTAATGTTGCAGCACGTGAGCATGGCATCAGCTTTTTTTTCATTAGTGGGTGGTCCCAGCTGGACTGTTTGTGTTTTTTTGGATCTATGATGGGTGCTAGAGCTGCAAGAGCATCCCACTGATTTGAACATTCAGTAAAAGCAGGATCGTGTATTCCTGCTGAATCACTCGGGGGTTCAGGTAGGATATCTCTTATATGGTCGTACGATGCATGGGAGGAAAGGAACCCTATTAGAGCAATCTGGGAGGCTGTGCGGACACCAAGGCCGCCGAGTCTTACAGGGAAGGTTGCTTGCTCCCACTGAGAGTCGTCAAACAGAAGGTTCTGGACTTTCTCCAGAATGGCTCTCAGAAGTCATACTCATTTAATTTAAGGCTGTTGTAGGATGGAGAACATCTCAGAAAGTAAGTCAACTTAAGGAGAGATAAGCATCTTGTGAGGAGGAAGAGAGCATCATGGGCGTCAGTCTTATCAATCCTGCCCAGCATTCTCCTAAGGTCAATGATTTTTGCATCCAGGACCTCGTCGATTGCTTGCGGGCCAATGGGGGCACCCAGGAGGGTGCAGTCAGGTGTCTCAACAACGAGAATGTCTGGAAGAACAGTTTTTATTTGGCCAGTGATGTCTGAGTTGCGGGAGACTATTTCACATTTGGTTGCATTGAGAATGAGGCCCAAGTCTGCTCCTTGCTCCTGGATTTTCCCTATATCCTCCAAAATGGTATCTTGGGTTCCGGCGAGAGTTCCATCATCCAGGTACCCGATATGTATACAGGGCAGTTTTATAATATACTTAAGTTATTATAAATTATATGTGGATACTTCAGTTATACTGAGGTATGTACGAGGAAAGTACACAGTAGAGACAAACGGGTGAAGAGCCATACACGGCACGTCAACAGATTAAACATTGTAAACCAAGACTTAGATATTTGAAGTGACATTATTAAGCCGATTACAACTATTTACAAAACTTTATATTTCTCGCATATTTTATCGATAATGAAGGTATCCAGTTTAAAAACTTGCTGTGTTTATGAGGTGTGTGGCTCCATTATACCCATTGCTGTCCATCGTGAAGGAAAAACGCTTCGGCTCCGATCCTTAACTGTTCGACCCTGTTCACACAGCGGTAACTGGGGACCTATTTATACACAAATTAGCCGGTTGTGTTTCACGGGGAACTATTAGGGTAAGGCTTAATATGTGCCGTTGAAAAAGAGAACGCTAAGCCTTCTAACAAGAGTCAGTAGGCGTCTGCTTCTGTATCCTCCAGTTAAAAACAAAAATAGGTTTGCACAAGCATGCACAAAGTAGATGCAATTTAGTATTTCTTGATGCATAATACTTAATTATTTTGGAGAAATGAGTTGAAAATCTATTTTTTCCTTAGATGAAGCTGCAACTCTTCACAGTGGATGCGTTCACAGACCAGCCCTTCTCCGGCATCCCTGCAGCAGTGATACCGCTTGCACAGGTAAATTAGAGACACCTACTCTCACTGGCCAGGGCTATTTTCCCCTCTCTGTACATGCTTCCAGAGTATTTGACATATTTTATATATTTACTGGACTCCCAATTTGTGCTCGGGGATCACAATCGATGTGATGCGATGATGGTAGAATTAGGTGGTAGAATTTGGTACTATTCACTTTATATTTCGAAAGTAATAAAGCTAAAAAATTAACTTAAATGTTCCTGGGCCTAGTATAGCTTATATATATGTACTGTATTAGACCTCGGAAGGCGTGAACTAGGCGTTGGAAGGTTAGGGTAGGTTAGGTTAGATTGTCTTTTCAACATAAATACAAAACCTTTCCCGGTTTGTCCAAATTCAATGGTAACAATTTCTACGTTCTAATTGGCCATTACTTCATATATGTACTATGGTCCTCATCGTTATTATAAGTACTAACTAAAGCGAAAGATGGGCTGATATATCAGGTCCACTCCACAATGATCACCGTAGCCTCCTCCCCATTGAGGAAGGTGCGTAGCCTCCTCACTGATCCTGGTCATATAAAAGGCACACTTTTTCATTATATTTAGATACATCTGAATTTATACCGCTACCTTAGATTACATGATGAATTACATTATGTGTGAAGCGCTAGCTACGAAATGCTAAGCTAAGATATGCCCATTTCACAGAATGGTTGAGTCACACAGGGAGGCATGTGATCAGTGCCTGCTCTTGCAAACTTTGGAGCAATATGAGGTAAGGTCAAGTAAATCTTACATAACACAGGCAGACATATACCAAACAGAAACTCATCGACCGACCACCACCAGTTGTTGAATTTTCTTCTCTTTATAACCTACAGTGATGGAAATAGGGTTTGGGAACTTGGCAAACGCTTAGAGTGTATCCATGATTTATGCTCAGAGATCACAATTGGGAGTCCAGCCATAATTATAACAAATAAACAAGTAATTTTAACGCGTAGAAAATTGACAAAGGATAGCTAATAAATGTTTCCACTAGAACGGATATTATACAAAAACTCCTGGAAATTGAAAAGTGAGTATACCCCGCACAACCACGGATCTTTCACCATAGATCAATCGCCGCCAATGTAAGTGCTGTAATTTTACTTGGCGATGTCTATAAGAAGAACTATTGAATAAAACGAAAACACCACCACAAACTCCACCACAGCTGTCATTGGCTAGTACATCTGGTTGCACCTGTCAGACACGGGACACCTGCCCCCCCCCCCCCACCTCCATCCATCCCTACCCAATCTCACTCCAAATCGACCCCTCCACACTCATAATGATTTACTTTATTACTCACATCCACCACTCGCCTGATTCACCCTCACCTGTCTACTAAGCTATACAGTATAACTGTCTAGCTACCATACTTTCTAAACTGTTATCTGCTCTTGTGTCTTTCTTATCAAACTTGTAGGAGTACGTGCAGTAAACTCAGTGGAATACCAGTTATGCCTAATAATATACAAGAAATAGCCTAAGCTACTCTGTCCCTATGAGATGTATTTTATTGCCTCAATAAACGTACTTGAACTTGAATACAAGTCTACGAAACTATCGCTCACCCTTGTGTCAGAATTAGGTCTGAGGAGTTGCTAACATAAAGCAATTGGTTGACTTTGGTGTTATGATCTTCATAGCTCGGCAAACTTTACAACTAACATATACTAATTTAAATTCACCATTCAACAACTTTCACTATCATTAATGCATCAGCACGACTTTTAGAGTGAACGTTCAGATATGAGGAAATGCCAAATTAAAACATTAGGAAATCACAGTGCGTCCGTGGTCATCTTTCTCACCAGTGATGGTGAAGTCTTCATAACTAAGATGACATTCAGAACATTTTTAATCCAGACAAATAATCAGTACTGCATGATGCTAAGGATGATTTTCGTTACTCAATCTTATTATTGTGAAAGATATGATATTAATAAACGCAATATTAATTTACCTTACCATTCATCTAGTGGCTTTGACGGAGAGAGAAAGCCAGTGGTTTATAAATTTACGCCGAAGCCGTAAATGTCTTGGCATAGTTAGGCTTCGGCGGGTACGAGTTCGTTGGGTCTATAACCCTATGGGTGAAAAAGCATCTGTTTTCTGTCCTTCATTGTGGCTTATTTGGTTTAATTGAAGCTGTTGCCCGGTATATCTGTTATATTGACCTTTAAATGAAAGATAATGAGAACAACAATTTTATAACACTGCCTGGTTCCCAGTATTCAAGAGGGGGAAAAGGCATGGGATGATTTGAGATTGTCAGATTTAGAGATTCTTCTCATTATTAAACTTTTCCCACTCATTTGTTGTGTGAAGGTAGGTTCTACAAAGCTGTGGTTAGGCTGGTGGTGCAGCTGGGAGGGTGCACATCCTGTACCAAACTTGTGAGGTTTAAGCCATATTGGTATGAAACACTCGATTATTCAATCCAGCCCAGAATATAGACAGTTTATAAACCTGAGTTGTTAAATCTTCATACATGCAAGTTTGCATGACTGAAACAAAGTAGTGTCCTTGCTAATCCCTAAATGAATGAAGAAAAATATACAAAACTCTTCTACTGATATTAAATTTTTGGAAAATATATAGAACTGATTTTTCAAGATCAATCTTGTAATATTGATAGTATAATAAATGTCAATATCCATTTCCTCTGTTTTAAACGTGGATATATTATAGGATTTATATTTTTAGTGTAAACTATTCCATGCAGTATTTTCAATGACTCATTGTATTAAATTTAAATGTCAAACTTTTGGTATCATAAAGAAGTTAAATTTATGCTTGCAGATTTAAGCTCAGATAACTCTTGACTCTGTCTTGGAAATAAAAAAGTGGCTTTATAAATCTCAAGGAGACCCAAATCCATTAATATTTGTGCTGGGTAATAGGTCACGTGGGTGTGCTTGGACAATACCTATTGTGCAGTGGCTTATTACCAGTTGCATATCAAAATATTGGCAAGAGAGATTTGTGATGACAAAGTACCTAGTGGAAAGTTGAGCAAACAATCTTCCCAGATTCTGGTGCTATGCAATGGAGCAAATGTTTGAGTTTGTGTTGGCTAGATTAGGACTTCGTTGATAAAGGATATGCACAACTACCTTTTGGAATGTACTCAGGAACCAACGTATACATTTTGGTGGGACATGCATTTTA
>WNGS01092210.1:36835599-36854997 GCA_020271785.1 Procambarus virginalis | reverse complement strand
TATGAAGATATATATATATATATATAACTGAAAACTCACACCCCAGAAGTGACTCGAACCCATACTCCCAGGAGCAACGCAACTGATATGTACAGGGACGCCTTAATCCGCTTGACCATCACGACCGGACATAAGGAAGTGATAGCCGGAGCTATATGAACCACTTCCCCGCCGCCGGCACTCGGATGGTAATCTTGGGCATAGCATTTTATCAAATCACCTCATGTTTTGGGGCAACACGTGAGGAACACAAATGCAAACAAGCCTGAATGGTCCCAGGACTAGATACAACTGAAAACTCACACCCCAGAAGTGACTCGAACCCATACTCCCAGGAGCAACGCAACTGATATGTACAGGGACGCTTAATCCGCTTGACCATCACGACCGGACATAAGGAAGTGATAGCCGGAGCTATGATGAACCACTTCCCCGCGCCGGCACTCGATGGTTAATCTTATATATATCTATATATATATGAAGACTCTAATATGCTAAGGGGATAGACAGCTTCTCTCTCTCTCTCTCGGGTTGAGCCATTTGTGAAATACCCGGCTTCAATTGCTAGGACATAGGATCTACAGTTTTGCCAGGTTGACCTTATGCCATTAGGAATGTATGGCACTGACTGCCTTAGCGAGATGGCACTGACCCGCCTTAGCGAGATGACTGTGCGCACAGTAGTTCAGCAAAAACATGGACTTTAATATCATAGCAAGACAATGTCACAGAATGTTCAACACTCTTATACTGGATGAGGGAAACATTTTACATCTTAAAGGTGTGTCAAGTAAATGAGGGAGCGAGCGTGGCACTTAGTAACGTAACATGGAAATCAACTTTCTGTCTGATGACCAAATAACATTGAAATGAGAACCATGTTTAGTCATTACATTCCAAACACAATATCTCCGTTACATCTCGCTTACCATATAAATATTACTGTGTGGCAGTTTTAGCTCCCTGTAACACAATGTAACGTAACGTGGAAAACCTGTTTCTGCTGTCCAAATATACCACATGACTGCGGGAGCAAGCATTCGAGCGTGTACCTCTTGTTGTCTGTCTATTGCATGACTAGGTTAATGACCTCAATATCCTTACACTTAGTAACGTAACGCGGAAATCAACTTTCTGTCTGATGTCCAAATAACATTATTGAAATGTGAGCCATGTTTAGCCATTTGCAACTCAGTATGGTTGTAGTAATATTGCTCAAGCCATTACCGATAAATCTAAAGATTACTCTATGGTTAAAGGCTTGCATGCGGATACAACAGAAAACTGCTTGTTATACTTGGCGAAATCTTTAGAAGAACTCATATTGTATATTAAAGATACTGAGATCAAGAAAGTTATTCTCCCTTGGGGTGTAGGTGTGTCAGGTCGGTGTGAAGATGCAGAGTGGGAAAGTACTTACCTCCCATTATTCAAAATATGCAGGGGAGTTTAAAACTATATAACGTCAAAGTGATTTTAGTCTGCCCCAGGGAAACAGGGGCGAAACAAAACAGGAAACCCACTAACCTTCGCACGAGCGTATAATGGGCTGACCACTCTCCGCTCTCCGACTCATTCCTCCACTCTACTCATCAGTTAAGATGATGTCGACTGTAGCTGGCAGCCTTTCATCTTTTTCAGAATACTCCTACTCCGACTGCATCATCTACGATATGGACGCCACTAGCGTGATGATAAGTGGGGTGGTTAAAGTATTATGGACTCGATATTCCTATGCTCGTATTCATCGGAGCAAGCTACCCTACAAAATCGTGCAGAGAGAAGAGATCGCGGCGTACCTGGAAAGATTGTCTATGGAGAACCCCCACCCCCAATTCAACAATCGAATTGGTGATGACCCTCATCTCCCTCATCTCATCGGATTAATAACGCATCATGCTGGAGGGAAATCTTCTAAACCACTGAACATGTCGATGAAGAAAATCAAGACATTATATGCTGCCGACCCACACTACTACAGTGGACTACAGTTGGATACAGAGGAAATGCGATGCTACTGGTTTACAAAATCTCTGCATAAGGCCTTTGCAGTCATCTTAACAAGAGAAGAAGAATATAAAATTAATCGCATAATTTTCCCTTTTGGACTGGGGATTGGGGTGTGGTCAATATTGGAAGACTTACGATCGTGAAGTGTGGAGACTGAAATATCTACGATAATGAAGAAGTTGGAGCAACATTACCAGCGACGCGGGCTAAAATTTGTGATGGTTGACTCCGCAAGCAATGTGATCCCTGCGACGTTGCCTACATACGGTGTGCTGACACATAAGTTAAGTGAAGGGGTAACCTCCGCCTGTCGTCGGATGAAGAAGAAGAACATGAAAGCGGCTGTGGTAGAAGCAGAAGGAAAAACTACAGCTACAACACCCCCTTGCAGACCCATACCTATAATAGATCTCACAGGGGATATCGAACTCACTGATTTAACAGCGGAGTAGAAATGTGGATGAATATATACGATTCACATTAATAATTTTATTATTATTATTATTTGTTCCATTTTTCCATTGCTTGCAATTAATAAATGTAAAATAATAATATATACTCTGTGTTTATCTTTCCACTTTTAACAAGAAAACTAAGAATGACTGCATTTCCTATTTACAGAGGTAATAGAGGATGGAAAAGGGTAAATGGTAACTCTATACTGTATATAATCTTTACATCAACAAACTCACGTTTAATAACTGACAAGATGTGTTCTAGGTATATGCTTCATAAGCTATCCTGTCTTAAAGACTGTAAAGTAGAAGGTGATTATCTGGCATCGGCGGAGTTCCGTCCTGGTGATTGTATAGTGTATGGCATTCCTTCAATTCAAGCCCATTCAGAAGGAATGTCTTGCGAGATCTGGCAAAGGTATCCTTATACCCGCTTACAGCGAGTGATTCAACCATTAAGTAACTATGTGATGGTTGTTGATCGCATCAAAGTAGGAGGAGCTGTCTTTTCTCATTCTCCCACACCAGAAAGAGAACCGCATGTTATAGCTATTGGGACACAGTATAGTGCAGGTCCACCAATGGAAAAATAATGCTGATAACAAACAAATTCTATTAGAGCAGTGTGGAAGAGGATGATGCAGATTGTATAATGGAGGGACTCCGCAATGATACTATGATCACGAGACGATGTAGCTATAAATTATGCATAAATCAAATTTTAAGCTTGACTAAGCATCATAATTCAATCAAGCGCGTCAAAATTCCTTAAGGGTTTGGAATGACCAGCGGTAATGGGTTGAATCGAGATGAAAAGCTTGAATGGGAGGTCAACTACTACCCAGCTCTGGGTCACTTAGCCCAGGTGTTAAAAAAAAAAAAAATCAAAATAGTTGAAAAAAAATAAAAAAAATGAAGAGCAAGAAGTAGATATGATAAGTTTGGATGGTGAATAAAATATGTACCTACATTATGTTATGTTATGATATTGAATAAATATCATAACATAAAGTATTGAATAAACGTATTAAGCGAGAGTTGGATATTCTATTTTCATCCCACTATGATACCACCAGTCTCTGTCTTTTTTCTGCTGGATCGAGCACTAATGGGGGGATGAGAGAAGGGCGATGCTGAGTGATGCTTGGTCCTTGACTGCCTCTGCTGATGTGAATGGATCCCGGTGTTGGTCGGTCTTCTCTGGTGCATCTCTTTAGATTATACAATTGCGTTCTGGCGTAAGTGGTGGCGTGAGGATACGACATGCCGTAGGGGGAGCATGATATACAATTTACAAAGTAGGTAATGCAGCACTATCGATTGTTAAACTCCTCATCTCTCATGTACCCATTATGAATTTCTACAGAGTTCATTTTGGCTGCGGAGTTCATTTTTTTTCTCAACGTGATATAGATGAAACGCCCAGAGTTGAGCAGTCAGTAATGAATTAAGCAGATTGGCTCCCTTTTTATTCCCCCTCGGCGTGTGTGCGGCGCGCGTGCTCACGAGATAGTTTCCAGTTATTGATTAACCACACTCTAAAGCTAAGTTTTTATATTATTTATTTAATAAAAATGTATATTATTTAATAAACGCAGATTATAGACCTTTCTAGCAGTAAGATAGCGTGTAATACTATAATGTCAGCAATGCAGATTATGACATCAATTCATGTACTGTTTCATATCGACTTTGCACCACGCATCAATTTTCTAAAGTTAAGCAGAGGAGATTGGTATATTCCTTTCCATCTCGTTCACTATAGAAATTAGTGTAAGGTAGAGCTGTATATAACGTATTTATCTCCAATAAACTACACTCTCTGGCAGTGTTTAGAGTATGTAAATTTAATTCGTACTGGACAGAACAGATCAGATTTTTTTCTCGCAACCGCGCGTAGCTAACTAATTCATCTTTCCTACCATCTCAGCTTAAAACTAACTAGATTTTACCTTTAAACTAATACATAGATCTTTCAATGAATATGTAGCGAAATGTGTCACCCCTTTCTCGAGGATAAATACCCGAGGTGAGCCCAGACCTTTACCACAATTTCAAGTGTTCGACCATCATGGACGCCTTTCGCACCAAAACATTTCGCAGCATGGAACAATTGCGATGTGAGCAGATGAGACTAGACACTTTTGGGGTTGGTCTCTTGAATGGCTTTCCCCCTTGTGAATTAGCAAGTGATGGGTTTTACTTCACTAAATCTGTAGATTTTTGCATATGCAGTTTCTGTTATGCTTTAATAGGGGATGGGTACAGGGGGAGGACACTCTTCGCACCGACATGTAGCTGCGGCACCACATTGTCCTTTCAGCGGTGGTAAACGCACTGAAAATGTCTGCATTGCGGTAAGCAACACAGCCTACGCCTATGGAATGAATTTCACCTATTCCGTCCTACAACTCAAAAGAGGGAGAAGAGCAGCTAACTGTTGTAAGTACCCAGAACAATTAAGTGTTATCTCTCCATCTCTGTGAATAACATTGGTCGGAATGTGTATAATCATTGTGAATAGCTTGATAATATGATTTACCATTTATGTGTGTGTGTGTGTGTTGTGTGTTGTGTGTGTGTGTGGGTGTGTGTGTGTGTGTGTGTACGTACTAACCTAGTTATACTCACCTAGTTGTGTTTGCTGGGGTTGAGCTCTGGCTCTTTGGTCCGCCTCTCAACCGTCAATCAACAGGTGTACAGATTCCTGAGCCTATTGGCTCTATCATATCTACACTGAAGCTGTGTATGGAGTCAGCCTCCACCACATCACTTCCTATTGCATTCCATTTGTCAACCACTCTGACACTAAAAAAGTTCTTTCTAATATCTCTGGGGCTCATTTGGGCACTCAGTTCCACCTGTGTCCCCTTGTGCGTGTGCCCCTTGCTTGGTGTGCCCCTTGTGTTAAATAGCCTGTCTTTATCTACCCATCAATTCCCTTCAGAATCTTAAATGTGGTGATCATGTCCCCCCTAACTCTTCTGTCTTCCAGCGAAGTGAGGTTTAATTCCTGTAGTCTCTCCTCGTAGCTCATACCTCTCAGCTCGGGCACTAGTCTGTGGCAAACCTTTGAACCTTTTCCAGTTTAGTCTTATCCTTGACTAGATATGGACTCCATGCTGGGGCTGCATACTCCAGGATTGGCCTGACTATGTAGTATACAAAGTTCTGAATGATTCTTTACACAAGTTTCTGAATGCCGTTCGTATGTTGGCCAGCCTGGCATATGCCGCTGATGTTATCCTCTTGATATGTGCTGCAGGAGACAGGTCTGGTGTGATATCAACCCCAAGTCTTTTTCTTTCTCTGATTTGTGAAGAATTTCCTCTCCCAGATGATACCTTGTATCTGGCCTCCTGCTCCCTACACCTATCTTCATTACATTACATTTGGTTGGGTTAAAGGGTTAACTCTAACAACATTTGTTCGACCATTCCTTCAGCTTATCTAGGTCTTCTTGAAGCCTCAAACAGTCCTCTTGTTTTTAAACCTTCTCATAATTTTGGCATCGTCCGCAAACTTGAGAGAAATGAATCGATATCCTCCGGGAGATCATTCTACATATACCAGAAACAAGATAGGACCTAGTACAGAGCCCTGTGGGACTCCACTGGTGACTTCACGCCAATCGGAGGTCTCACCCTCACCGTAACTCTCTGCTTCCTATTGCTTAGGTACTCCCTTATCCACTGGAGCACCTTAACAGCTACACCTGCCTGTCTCCAGCTTATGTACCAGCCTCTTATGAGGTACTGCGTCAAAGGCTTTCCGACAATCCAAGAAAATGCAGTCCGCCCAGCCCTCTCTTTCTAGCTTAATCTTTGTCACCTGATCGTAGAATTCTATCAAGCCTGTAAGGCAAATTTACCCTCCCTGAACCCATGTTGGCGATTTGTCACGAAGTCCCTCTCTCCAGATGTGTTACCAGGTTTTTCTCACGATCTTCTCCATCACCTTGCATGGTATACAAGTCAAGGACACTGGCTTGTAGTTCAGTGCCTCTTGCCTGTCGCCTTTTTGTATATTGCGACCACATTCGCCGTCTTCCATTATTTCTGGTAGGTCTCCGTCTCCAGTGACTCATAGGAGATTGGCAAGCAAAGTGCCTCTGCACATCTTTCAGTATCCAATGTATGTTGTATGTGTGTGTGTGTGTGTGTGGTGTGTGTGTGGTGTGGTGTGTGGTGTGTGTGTGTGTTGTGTGTGTGTGTGTGTGTGTGTGTGTGTGTGTGTGTGTGTGTGTGTGTGTACTCACCTAGTTGTACTCACCTAGTTGTGCTTGCGGGGGTTGAGCTCTGGCTCTTTGGTCCCGCCTCTCAACCGTCAATCAACAGGTGTACAGTTTCCTGAGCCTATTGGGCTCTATCATATCTACACTTGAAACTGTGTATGGAGTCAGCCTCCACCACATCGCTTCCTAATGCATTCCATTTGTCAACCACTCTGACACTAAAAAAGTTCTTTCTAATATCTCTGTGGCTCATTTGGGCACTCAGTTTCCACTGTGTCCCCTAGTGCGTGTGCCCCTTGTGTTAAACAGCCTGTCTTTATCAACCCTGTCGATTCCCCTGAGAATCTGAATGTGGTGATCATGTCCCCCCTAACTCTTCTGTCTTCCAACGACAGAAGACTTCTACTTGTGTGTGTGTGTGTGTGTGCGTGTGTGTGTATGTGTGTGTGTGTGTGTGTGGTGTGTGTGAGTGTGTGTGTGTAATACCTAAGGTAATTACGTAAGTGTAGTTACAGGATGAGAGCTACGCTCGTGGTGACCCGTTTCCCAGCACTCTTTTTCATATAACGCTTGAAACTACTCACGGTCTTGGCCTCCACCACCTTCTCACCTAACTTGTTCCAACCGTCTACCACTCTGTTTGCGAAAGTGAAGTTCTTATATTTCTCGGCATCTGTGTTAGCTAGTTTAAATCTATGACCTCTTGTTCTTAAAGTTCCAGGTCTCAGGAAATCTTCCCTGTCGATTTTATCAATTCTGTTACTATTTTGTATGTAGTGATCATATCAACCTCTTTTTCTTCTGTTCTAGTTTTGGCATATTTAATGCCTCTAATCTCTCCACGTAGCTCTTGCCCTTCAGTTCTGGGAGCCACTTAGTAGCATGTCTTTGCACCTTCCAGTTTGTGATGTGCTTCTTTAGATATGGGCACCACACAACCGCTGCATATTCTAGCTTTGGCCTAACAAAAGTCGTGAACAATTTCTTTAGTATATGCCATCCATGTATTTAAAAGCAATTCTGAAGTTAGAAAGCGTGGCATAGGCTCCCTCGCACAATATTCTTTATGTGGTCGTCAGGTGATAGTTTTCTATCAAGAACCACCCCTAGATCTCTTTGTATCAGAATTCTTTCAAGATTTCTCACATAACATATAGGTTGTGAGTGGGTCTATGTTATCTATTCCACATTCCATAACATGGCATTTATTAACATTAAATTCCATTTGCCAAGTAGTGCTCCATATGCTTATTTTGTCCANCACACACCAAATATAATCCACCACCAAATGACAGAAGACCTAGACAGGAAATGATAGAAACAACATGGCCACCATAACATAATAGAAAGAGCAGCTTCTGTTGCTAGCAGGAATGGATCGAGACTACTAATATGGGAGACTTCAACCATGGGAAGATAGATTGGGAGAACAGAGACCCGCATGGGGACCAGAAACATGGAGAGCTAAGCTGCTGACGTGGCAACAAGAAACTTTCTAAGCCAGCACGTCAAGGATCCAACAAGAATGAGAGGAGAAGATGAACAGCAATGCTTGATTTGATATTTACCCTAAATGAGTGGGATATAAGGGAAGTTAAGATGGAAGCGCCCTTGGGAATGAGTGACCATAGTGTATTGAACTTTGAGTACCTGGTAGAGCTAGGAATTATCTCCCCCAAAAAAGAACTAGGAATCAAAAGGCTGGCATACCGCAAGGGGAATTATGAACAGATGAGGAGTTTCCTAAGTGAAATACCTTGGGACACAGACCTCAGAGATAAGTCTGTACAGGGTATGATGGACTATGTTACCCAAAAGTGTCAGGAGGCAGTAAACAGGCTCATCCCGGCCCAAAGGGAAAAATCCGAGAAGCAACAGAAGAATCCATGGTATAATAGGGCATGTATGGAAGCGAAGAAACTGAGCAAAAGGGCGTGGAGGAACTTCCGGAATAACAGAACACCAGAAAGCAGAGAGAGATACCAGAGAACCAGGAATGAATACGTCAGGGTGAGATGAGAAGCAGAGAAAAGTTTTGAAAATGATATAGCAAACAAAGCCAAGACCGAACCAAAGCTACTCCACAGTCACATCAGAAGGAAAACAACAGTGAAAGAACAGGTATTGAAACTTGGAACAGGCGAGGACAGGTATACTGAGAATGACAAAGAGGTGTGTGAAGAACTCAACAAGAGGTTCCAGGAGGTCTTCACAATAGAACAAGGTGAGGTCACTTTGCTAGGAGAAAGGGAGGTAAACCAGGCGGCTTGGAAGAGTTCGAAATTACGAGAGAGGAGGTCAAGAGACACCTGCTGGATCTGGATGTTAGAAAGGCTGTTAGGCCAGACGGGATCTCACCTTGGATACTGAAAGAGTATGCAGAGGCACTTTGCTTGCCACTCTCCATAGTGTATAGTAAGTCACTGGAGACGGGAGACCTACCAGAAATATGGAAGACGGCGAATGTGGTCCCAATATACAAAAAGAGCGACAGGCAAGAGGCACTGAACTACAGGCCAGTGTCCTTGACTTGTATACCATGCAAGATGATGGAGAAGACCGTGAGAAAAAACCTGGTAACACATCTGGAGAGAAGGGACTTCGTGACAAATCGCCAACATGGGTTCAGGGAGGGTAAATCTTGCCTTACAGGCTTGATAGAATTCTACGATCAGGTGACAAAGATTAAGCAAGAAAGAGAGGGCTGGGCAGATTGCATTTTTTTTGGATTGTCGGAAAGCCTTTGACACAGTACCGCATAAGAGGCTGGTACATAAGCTGGAGAGACAGGCAGGTGTAGCTGGTAAGGTGCTCCAGTGGATAAGGGAGTACCTAAGCAATAGGAAGCAGAGAGCTACGGTGAGGGGTGAGACCTCCGATTGGCGTGAAGTCACCAGTGGAGTCCCACAGGGCTCTGTACTCGGTCCTATCTTGTTTCTGATATATGTAAATGATCTCCCTGAGGGTATCGATTCATTTCTCTCATTGTTTGCGGACGATGCCAAAGTTATGAGAAGGATTAAAACAGAAGAGGACTGTTTGAGGCTTCAAGAAGACCTAGACAAGCTGAAGGAATGGTCGAACAAATGGCTGTTAGAGTTTAACCCAAGCAAATGTAATGTAATGAAGATAGGGGTAGGAAGCAGGAGACCAGATACAAGGTATCATCTGGGAGAGAAAATTCTTCAGGAGTCAGAAAAAGAAAAAGACTTGGGAGTTGATATCACGCCAGACCTGTCTCCTGCAGCCCATATCAAGAGGATAACATCAGCGGCATATGCCAGGCTGGCCAACATACGAACGGCATTCAGAAACTTGTGTAAAGAATCATTCAGAACTTTGTATACCACATATGTCAGGCCAATCCTGGAGTATGCGGCTCCAGCATGGAGTCCCTATCTAGTCAAGCATAAGACTAAATTGGAAAAGGTTCAAAGGTTTGCCACCAGACTAGTACCCGAGCTGAGAGGTATGAGCTACGAGGAGCGACTGCAGGAATTAAACCTCACTTCACGGAAGACAGAAGAGTTAGGGGGGACATGATCACCACATTCAAGATTCTCAAGGGAATTGATAGGGTAGATATTAGAGATATTAGAAAGAACTTTTTTAGTGTCAGAATGGTTGACAAATGGAATGCATTAGGACGTGATGTGGTGGAGGCTGACTCCATACACAGTTTCAAGTGTAGATATGATAGAGCCCAATAGGCTCAGGAAACTTTACACCTGTTGATTGACGGTTGAGAGGCGGGACCAAAGAGCCAGAGCTCAACCCCCGCAAGCACAACTAGGTGAGTACAACTAGGTGAGTACTACCAACCACACCAACACCAACACACTCACACACACACTACCAACCACACCAACACCCACCCACACACACACACACACACACTACCAACCACACCAGCACCCACCCACACACACACACTACCAACCACACCAACACCAACACACTCACACACACACTACCAACCACACCAACACCTACACTCACACACACACTACCAACCACACCAACACCTACACTCACACACACACACACACCCTACCAACTATGCCAGCACCCAAACACAGTATCAACCACGCCAGCACCCACACACACACTACCAACCACCTTGAGGTTACCTTGAGGTGCATCCGGGGCTTAGCGTCCCCGTGGCCCGGTCGTCGACCAGGCCTCCTGGCTGCTGGACTGGTCAACCAGGCTGTTGGACGCGGCTGCTCGCAACGGACGTATGAGTCACAGCCTGGTTGATCAGGTATCCTTTGGAGGTGCTTATCCAGTTCTCTCTTAAACACTGTGAGGGGAATACCAGTTATGCCCCTTATGTGTAGCGGAAGCGTGTTGAACAGTCTCGGGCCTCTGATGTTGATAGAGCTCTCTCTCAGAGTACCTGTTGCACCTCCGCTTTTCAACGGGGTATTCTGCACATCCTGCCATATCTTCTGGTCTCATGTGATGTTATTTCTGTGTGCAGGTTTGGGACCAGCCCCTCTAATATTTTCCACGTGTAAATTATTATGTATCTCTCCCGCCTGCGCTCAATGGAGTACAGATTTAGGCTCTTTAGTCGGTCCCAATAGTTTAGATGCTTTACTGAGTGGATTCTAGCAGTAATGGATCTCTGCACGCTCTCCAGGTCAGCAATTTCTCCAGCTTTGAAAGGGGCTGTCATTGTGTATCAGTACTCCACTCTAGAGAGCACAAGCGTTTTGAAAAGTGTCATCATCGGTATAGCATCTCTAGTGTGAAAAGTTCTTGTTATCCAACCTGTCATTTTTCTTGCAGTTGTGACGGCTACTTTATTGTGTTCATTAAAGGTAAGGTATTCCGACATGAGTACACCCGGATCCTTTACATTGCCTTTTCGTTCTATGTTATGATTTGTCTGAGTTTTGTACGTGGTTTCCGTTTTCATATATTCATTTTTTCCATAGCGCATGAGCTGGAACTTCTCTTCGTTAAACACCATATTATTTTCTGTAGCCCATAGAAAGACCTAATCTACATCTGGCTGGAGGTTTGCCGTGTCCTCTATGTTGCCTACTCTCATGAAGATCCTAGTGTCATCTGCAAAGGATGATACAGTGCTATAGGTTGTGTTCTTGTCTATGTCCGATTGTCCGACCTATGAAGGACATAGGTCGATTGTACGACCTATATCCGACCACGCCAGCACCCACACAACACACACACTACCAACCACACCAGCATCCGCACACACACACACACACACACACACACACACACACACACACACACACACACACACACACACACACACACACACACACACACACACACACACACACACACACACACACACACACACACACACACTACCAACCACACCAACACACACTTCCAACCACACCAACACCTACACACACACACACACACTACCAACCACACCAACACACACACTACCAACCACACCAACACCTACACACACACACACACACACTACCATCCACACCAGCACCCCCCCGACACACACACACACACACACACACACACACACACACACACACACACACACACACACACACACACACACACACACCACACACACACACACACACACACACACACACACACACACACACACACACACACACACACACAGACACACACACAGACACACCAGCACCCACACACACACACACACACACACACACACACACACACACACACACACACACACACACATACACACACACACACACACACACACACACACACACTCTACCAACCACGCCAGCACCCACACACAAGTAGTGTGAAGTGCTACTTGAACCGCGCGCAGCACTTGAGCAGGTGAGTCCATTAGGCCCCCCTGGTCAGGTGTTGCACAGGTAGCTAGTCGCACAGTGTTCTGCGGGGTTCCCCGGGTGTGTGGCGTTCGGCTGCGTGGGGCTTGAGAGAGGGTCATGTTGGAGTGTAGGGGGCGATCGGTATGTGGTGATATGTGGTGATGTAAGGTAAGTATAGGAAGAGGAGTGATGAGCAGGTGAAGAAAAGAGGAATAGTAGTAGATGAATATGTATGAGTATGTGGAATAGAGGTAATCCTGTGTGAGGATATATAGATCGATAGATAGATAGATGCGAGTATGTAGGTTATGTAGAGGATGGAGGGACCCCCTGCCTGGCCAGGATATGTTGAGGAGGGAGGGACCCCCATACCAGAGAGGGTAGGAGACCAGGGTCTTAAGATGGGTATGGGGGGAGAAGGAGGGGGAAAGGGGGAGAGGGGAGCAGGCAGCGGTGGGTTTGTGTGATAGTGGAGGGAGTTATTATTTTTTCTTAAAGAATGTTCTGTTTTATGTAAGGAAAAGAAACGTTTAACTTTCTCACCCAATTCAGTTTGTGTCGGAGGTGTTCAATGACGGTGATTAGTTACACGTCATACAGGGTTATGTTAGTGGTGGGGACATCTCACCATTAAATGGTGGGCGACAATGGTCGTAATGTTTTTTTTTTTCTGTAAACAATGTGTGTGTGTGTGGGTCTCTCTCTCTCTCTCCCTTCACCCCCACATCTAGCTTGTTTCTAAAGCGAAGCGTATAATGTCCACATTGACCTGAGGTTTGCATCAGAACATAGTAGCAGCAGCAGGATGCGTAGGAGCGGGTCGCAACCCCCTCACCTTCGCCTGTGTGGGTGGGAGGCCCGCCCATGCGTACTCTTGGGCGTTCCGCGCTTGAGTGACCAGTGTTGGCATTAGCTGCTGGGGTCGTATTTCGCTCCCCTACTCCGTGTTTTTTGTTAACAAGAAACACGGAAATCATCGATAGATACAGCGATAGCAGGCGGCTTGATATCTGCAAGGTACTACACATTAAGAAGTCAACACCAGCAATCAACAGCCAATTAATGCACAACTATATTCTACCCACTTCAAGACTCCGCTCCAATATAGAAGCATCAAGAAATATGGGCCAATATGCCCTCTGCAGTTACTTCCATTCTTCCCCTTTAACTTTACCCAAAATGTTACCCCATATTTCGTGTTCTATCCTGTGTTGAAAGTTTTGTTTTCACCTCATCCAAAACTGTTGTAACATATCACCTCACCCAAATGCAGGTATATAAAATGAAAAGCCATTTGAATTATAGCATAGTAAGAAATCTGTTTGAAGATTATAGTTGTGTGTGTGTAAACTAAAGTCTTTGAAAATGTATTAACTAATTACGAAACGCGTTCAAGTGTCGCGTCAGACTAGAAATAAAAATGAATTTTGGAGAACTGATTTTTCAATTACCATCGACAGTGAAAAGAAACATAAGAAATATAGAGAAAATTCGTGTTAGAATTATTAATCTTACTTTTTCGGTCATATTAATATATATATATATATATATATATATATATATATATATATATATATATATATATATATATATATATATATATATATATATACATATATATATATATAATAAATTAATTTTATATCTATATATATATATATATATATATATATATATATATATATATATATATATATGCAAACAAGCCTGAATGGTCCCCAGGACTAGATACAACTGAAAACTCACACCCCAGAAGTGACTCGAACCCATACTCCCAGGAGCAACGCAACTGTATGTACAGGGACGCCTTAATCCGCTTGACCATCACGACCGGACATAAGGAAGTGATAGCCGGAGCTATATGAACCACTTCCCCGCCGGCACTCGGATGGTAATCTTGGGCATAGCATTTTATCAAATCACCTCATTTTTGGGGCAACACGTGAGGAACACAAATGCAAACAAGCCTGAATGGTCCCCAGGACTAGATACAACTGAAAACTCACACCCCAGAAGTGACTCGAACCCATACTCCCAGGAGCAACGCAACTGATATGTACAGGGACGCCTTAATCCGCTTGACCATCACGACCGGACATAAGGAAGTGATAGCCGGAGCTATATGAACCACTTCCCCGCCGGCACTCGGATGGTAATCTTGGGCATAGCATTTTATCAAATCACCTCATTTTTGGGGCAACACGTGAGGAACACAAATGCAAACAAGCCTGAATGGTCCCCAGGACTAGATACAACTGAAAACTCACACCCCAGAAGTGACTCGAACCCATACTCCCAGGAGCAACGCAACTGGTATGTACAGGGACGCCTTAATCCGCTTGACCATCACGACCGGACATAAGGAAGTGATAGCCGGAGCTATATGAACCACTTCCCCGCCGGCACTCGGATGGTAATCTTGGGCATAGCATTTTATCAAATCACCTCATGTTTTGGGGCAACACGTGAGGAACACAAATGCAAACAAGCCTGAATGGTCCCCAGGACTAGATACAACTGAAAACTCACACCCCAGAAGTGACTCGAACCCATACTCCCAGGAGCAACGCAACTGATATGTACAGGGACGCCTTAATCCGCTTGACCATCACGAGGACATAAGGAAGTGATAGCCGGAGCTANATTATATTTATATATATATATATATATATATATATATTATATATATATTATATATATATTATAATATATATATATATGCAACAAGCCTGAATGGTCCCCCAAGGACTAGATACAACTGAAAACTCACACCCCAGAAGTGACTCGAACCCATACTCCCAGGAGCAACGCAACTGGTATGTACAGGGACGCCTTAATCCGCTTGACCATCACGACCGGACATAAGGAAGTGATAGCCGGAGCTATATGAACCACTTCCCCGCCGGCACTCGGATGGTAATCTTGGGCATAGCATTTTATCAAATCACCTCATGTTTTGGGGCAACACGTGAGGAACACAAATGCAAACAAGCCTGAATGGTCCCCAGGACTAGATACAACTGAAAACTCACACCCCAGAAGTGACTCGAACCCATACTCCCAGGAGCAACGCAACTGGTATGTACAGGGACGCCTTAATCCGCTTGACCATCACGACCGGACATAAGGAAGTGATAGCCGGAGCTATATGAACCACTTCCCCGCCGGCACTCGGATGGTAATCTTGGGCATAGCATTTTATCAAATCACCTCATGTTTTGGGGCAACACGTGAGGAACACAATGCAAACAAGCCTGAATGGTCCCCAGGACTAGATACAACTGAAAACTCACACCCCAGAAGTGACTCGAACCCATACTCCCAGGAGCAACGCAACTGGTATGTACAGGGACGCCTTAATCCGCTTGACCATCACGACCGGACATAAGGAAGTGATAGCCGGAGCTATATGAACCACTTCCCCGCCGGCACTCGGATGGTAATCTTGGGCATAGCATTTTATCAAATCACCTCATGTTTTGGGGCAACACGTGAGGAACACAAATGCAAACAAGCCTGAATGGTCCCCAGGACTAGATACAACTGAAAACTCACACCCCAGAAGTGACTCGAACCCATACTCCCAGGAGCAACGCAACTGGTATGTACAGGGACGCCTTAATCCGCTTGACCATCACGACCGGACATAAGGAAGTGATAGCCGGAGCTATATGAACCACTTCCCCGCCGGCACTCGGATGGTAATCTTGGGCATAGCATTTTATCAAATCACCTCATGTTTTGGGGCAACACGTGAGGAACACAAATGCAAACAAGCCTGAATGGTCCCCAGGACTAGATACAACTGAAAACTCACACCCAGAAGTGACTCGAACCCATACTCCCAGGAGCAACGCAACTGGTATGTACAGGGACGCCTTAATCCGCTTGACCATCACGACCGGACATAAGGAAGTGATAGCCGGAGCTATATGAACCACTTCCCCGCCGGCACTCGGATGGTAATCTTGGGCATAGCATTTTATCAAATCACCTCATTTTTGGGGCAACACGTGAGGAACACAAATGCAAACAAGCCTGAATGGTCCCCAGGACTAGATACAACTGAAAACTCACACCCCAGAAGTGACTCGAACCCATACTCCCAGGAGCAACGCAACTGGTATGTACAGGGACGCCTTAATCCGCTTGACCATCACGACCGGACATAAGGAAGTGATAGCCGGAGCTATATGAACCACTTCCCCGCCGGCACTCGGATGGTAATCTTGGGCATAGCATTTTATCAAATCACCTCATTTTTTGGGGCAACACGTGAGGAACACAAATGCAAACAAGCCTGAATGGTCCCCAGGACTAGATACAACTGAAAACTCACACCCCAGAAGTGACTCGAACCCATACTCCCAGGAGCAACGCAACTGGTATGTACAGGGACGCCTTAATCCGCTTGACCATCACGACCGGACATAAGGAAGTGATAGCCGGAGCTATATGAACCACTTCCCCGCCGGCACTCGGATGGTAATCTTGGGCATAGCATTTTATCAAATCACCTCATTTTTTGGGGCAACACGTGAGGAACACAAATGCAAACAAGCCTGAATGGTCCCCAGGACTAGATACAACTGAAAACTCACACCCCAGAAGTGACTCGAACCCATACTCCCAGGAGCAACGCAACTGGTATGTACAGGGACGCCTTAATCCGCTTGACCATCACGACCGGACATAAGGAAGTGATAGCCGGAGCTATATGAACCACTTCCCCGCCGGCACTCGGATGGTAATCTTGGGCATAGCATTTTATCAAATCACCTCATGTTTTGGGGCAACACGTGAGGAACACAAATGCAAACAAGCCTGAATGGTCCCCAGGACTAGATACAACTGAAAACTAGTCCTGGGGACCATTCAGGCTTGTTTGCATTTGTGTTCCTCACGTGTTGCCCAAAAAATGAGGTGATTTGATAAATGCTATGCCCAAGATTACCATCCGAGTGCCGGCGGGGAAGTGGTTCATATAGCTCCGGCTATCACTTCCTTATGTCCGGTCGTGATGGTCAAGCGGATTAAGGCGTCCCTGTACATACCAGTTGCGTTGCTCCTGGGAGTATGGGTTCGAGTCACTTCTGGGGTGTGAGTTTTCAGTTGTATCTAGTCCTGGGGACCATTCAGGCTTGTTTGCATTTGTGTTCCTCACGTGTTGCCCCAAAAATGAGGTGATTTGATAAAATGCTATGCCCAAGATTACCATCCGAGTGCCGGCGGGGAAGTGGTTCATATAGCTCCGGCTATCACTTCCTTATGTCCGGTCGTGATGGTCAAGCGGATTAAGGCGTCCCTGTACATACCAGTTGCGTTGCTCCTGGGAGTATGGGTTCGAGTCACTTCTGGGGTGTGAGTTTTCAGTTGTATCTAGTCCTGGGGACCATTCAGGCTTGTTTGCATTTGTGTTCCTCACGTGTTGCCCCAAAAAATGAGGTGATTTGATAAAATGCTATGCCCAAGATTACCATCCGAGTGCCGGCGGGGAAGTGGTTCATATAGCTCCGGCTATCACTTCCTTATGTCCGGTCGTGATGGTCAAGCGGATTAAGGCGTCCCTGTACATACCAGTTGCGTTGCTCCTGGGAGTATGGGTTCGAGTCACTTCTGGGGTGTGAGTTTTCAGTTGTATCTAGTCCTGGGGACCATTCAGGCTTGTTTGCATTTGTGTTCCTCACGTGTTGCCCCAAAAAATGAGGTGATTTGATAAAATGCTATGCCCAAGATTACCATCCGAGTGCCGGCGGGGAAGTGGTTCATATAGCTCCGGCTATCACTTCCTTATGTCCGGTCGTGATGGTCAAGCGGATTAAGGCGTCCCTGTACATACCAGTTGCGTTGCTCCTGGGAGTATGGGTTCGAGTCACTTCTGGGGTGTGAGTTTTCAGTTGTATCTAGTCCTGGGGACCATTCAGGCTTGTTTGCATTTGTGTTCCTCACGTGTTGCCCCAAAAAATGAGGTGATTTGATAAAATGCTATGCCCAAGATTACCATCCGAGTGCCGGCGGGAAGTGGTTCATATAGCTCCGGCTATCACTTCCTTATGTCCGGTCGTGATGGTCAAGCGGATTAAGGCGTCCCTGTACATACCAGTTGCGTTGCTCCTGGGAGTATGGGTTCGAGTCACTTCTGGGGTGTGAGTTTTCAGTTGTATCTAGTCCTGGGGACCATTCAGGCTTGTTTGCATTTGTGTTCCTCACGTGTTGCCCCAAAACATGAGGTGATTTGATAAAATGCTATGCCCAAGATTACCATCCGAGTGCCGGCGGGGAAGTGGTTCATATAGCTCGGCTATCACTTCCTTATGTCCGGTCGTGATGGTCAAGCGGATTAAGGCGTCCCTGTACATACCAGTTGCGTTGCTCCTGGGAGTATGGGTTCGAGTCACTTCTGGGGTGTGAGTTTTCAGTTGTATCTAGTCCTGGGGACCATTCAGGCTTGTTTGCATTTGTGTTCCTCACGTGTTGCCCCAAAACATGAGGTGATTTGATAAAATGCTATGCCCAAGATTACCATCCGAGTGCCGGCGGGGAAGTGGTTCATATAGCTCCGGCTATCACTTCCTTATGTCCGGTCGTGATGGTCAAGCGGATTAAGGCGTCCCTGTACATACCAGTTGCGTTGCTCCTGGGAGTATGGGTTCGAGTCACTTCTGGGGTGTGAGTTTTCAGTTATATGTATATATATATATATATACATATATATATATATATATATATATATATACATATATATATATATATATATATATATATATATATATATATATATATATATATATATATAATATATATTAATCGAACAATGGGATCAGGTGTAAACAAAGGGTATACATTGGGAAGACATGAACGAGAAAAGAAGCTAATGATC
>WNGS01092210.1:36791996-36835499 GCA_020271785.1 Procambarus virginalis | reverse complement strand
GGGGTGGAAAAACCTGCTGTGATTGATATAAGAGGAGACTACCAGAGACTTGTACTGAACTAAATTAAAAAATTACTGTATGCAAATTAATTCAACTAAAATCTCTAGCTAGGGTCGTAAATCCTAGCTCCTCTTTTCCTAATGACAGATAATGGGCTGTAAGGGGCAGGTGGGTTGAGTGAATTAGTGTTGATAGGTTGATTGCAGTTCCACGTCCACCTGCCAACAGGTATCTCACATCAGCTTGTTTTTATACAAGGATAAGATTTATAAATTCAGTTATATAACTGAACACTGGCTCTGTTTAAATCAGAGATTTAAACATACACAGTCTAGCCTAGCACCTTAGCAATTAACAGCCAATACATTTATACTTAAACAATACAAACTTAAATTGTAAATTGTAAAGTATGATAAATGACCTAATGTATGGTCTAAGTACTGTTACTGAGTACTAAATTTATTCAATTAAATGAACTTATATGATTACTTAAAAAAATAACTAAGCAAGCAATTGTTAACTTAATTTATATATTCAAGTATATGCAATGTATATGATCAATGTATATGATTAAATACAGTCAGCTTGTTGAATCTCTTCCTACACTCTGGACACTCATGTGTATTATTACTTATTGTGACAATCTTCTCTGACACTGGACACTCATGAGGTTCAGAGCTTGGATAAGATTCTGCTGTACTACAATATTAATAATAAACTCACAGAAATATGAGGCGTTGCCTCGCCTTTTACCGACTATCAGTCTTATAGAATATTAATGTTATACTAGCTTTAATTGGCCAACTAATACGCTACAGTAATAACATTCAATAAACTTAGCTGAAGCCGGGTGCCTGTCTGACAAAGTGTGCCAGACTGAAGAACTCTCTTGGCGAGTTTAGGCACGATATTTTAGATTACAGCGTTGCTGTTTGATGTAAGAGTAGCGTTGCTACGGATATAGGACTGCGTTGCAGAAGATAACAATGAAGATTAGGGATGAGATTAGGGATGAAGGTGGAGACCGCGTCACTAAATGCTCCACTTCACTCATATTTTACATAAATGTTCTAGGATTTTCCTTGTTGATATATTGTCCAGGTACTCCCCCAGTTCTAGAGAGTGTTCACTGGTGATAATGATATTAGATAAGGTGTCCTCGAGCTGAAAATGTTCGCTAAGGGACCGTCACGTGTACACTGTTGTGTAAATGTTCGGGTTCTGCCTCAGGCTGTGGTGGGCGCTTCTCTCCCGAGATGCCTCCCCCATCCCCCTTGAAAAAGGGGGTTACTTACAATGAATATCGATTGATTATTTTTACAGTCTAGACTTATGATTGAGATAAGATGTGATTATAATAAAATATGATATAGGATTTAAAGATTATAAGTAGTACTTGATAATACCACTGCCTCTTAATAAGGATTCGATTTTATCTCTACCGGATACTACGTCATGTTCCAATAAATTTTTAATTAACAAATCCTTCTAGAAGCTTCTGGATCCTTGAGAGAACATGCACTAAGTCACGTAGGCATCTATAGGGCCCTATGGCGTACGTGATCATAGTGGCACCATCTAGGATCAAGCTATATATTGAATCTATTGTGATTCTGATATGATTCTGATATGATATAGATTTGATATAGATATGATATAGATATGATTTGATATGATATTGATATGATATAGAAATAATACATTTCTTAGATGATTATTAGATATGGTGGGTAAAAATTTCCCACACACCCCATACTCATCCTGTGGGTGGTAGTTTATTGTGCACCCCATACTCATCCTGTGAGTGGTAGTTTATTGTGCACCCCATACTCATCCTGTAGGTGGTAGTTTATTGTGCACCCCATACTCATCCTGTGGGTGGTAGTTTATTGTGCACCCCATACTCATCCTGTAGGTGGTAGTTTATTGTGCACCCCATACTCATCCTGTGGGTGGTAGTTTATTGTGCACCCCATACTCATCCTGTGGGTGGTAGTTTATTGTGCACCCCATACTCATCCTGTGGGTGGTAGTTTATTGTGCACCCGAGATACCTGTACCCAGTGGTACTGGAGGAGTGGCAACATGCGAGAGTGTACTGGTATGCTAACCTGCCCCATACAAGTGTTCAGCTTGGCACACTTCACTATACCACTGGCTCGTCTAGTTCCTGCCCGCACTGTTCCACTTCTTGCAAAATCATCCAATTACCTGATTTTATATTCACTCGCCTTTCCCTCTTGCTTCACCTTCCCCCCCAGACGAGTAACAGTACCCTGTTCCTGTTGGGCACTCCTCAGTCGTGACCAATGGGCGGGCTGGGGGCACAAGCAGCCGGATACCCATGCCCCTCACTCCACCACCCCTTCCTTACCACTCTTCACCACTACCCCTTTCCCTACACTACCACCACTATCCTATACTTAAGGGAAAACATAAAATATCAACACGAGAACCACATCAAACGCTGTCTAGCTAGAGTGCTGCTAGACTAATGAAAGAAAAACCATAAAAGATGTGTGGACAATCGTGTGGGAAGACCTTGCCTGCAAAGAACACAATAAGGAAGCCGTCACAGCCACAAGAAAAATAACAGTGTGGTTAAGAAATACCTTTCAAACAAGAGATGTCAAACCAATGATGATACTTCTAAGACACGTCTGCTGTCTAGGATGTAACATTGTTGCACAATAACAGCCCCATTCAAAAATGGAGAAACTGCTAACCTGGACAGCGTGCAAAGATCTTTCACAGCTAGATCCACTCATTAAGAACATCTAAATTATTGAGACTGCTTTAAAAATAAAAAAAAATATTCCCTAGAGCACATGCGGGAAAGATACATAATAATTTACACATGGCAAATAGTAGAGGGGCTGGTCCCAAACCTGCACACAGAAATAACATCACATGAGACCAGGAGGCATGGCAGGATGTGCAGAATACCTCCTTTGAAGAGCAGAGGTGCAACAGGTACTCTGAGAGAGAACTATCAACATCAGAGGCCCGAGACTGTTCAATACGCTTCCACTACACATAAGGGACATAACTGACTGACCCCTCACAGTGTTCAAGAGAGAACTATCAACATCAGAGGCCCGAGACTGTTCAACACGCTTCCACTACACATAAGGGACATAACTGGCCGACCCCTCACAGTGTTCAAGAGAGAACTATCAACATCAGAGGTCCGAGACTATTCAACACGCTTCCACTACACATAAGGAACATAACTGGCCGACCCTCACAGTGTTCAAGAGAGAACATGACAAACACCTCCAAAGGATACCTGATCAACCAGGCTGTGATTCATACGTCAGACTGCCAACAGTCGCGTCGAACGGCCTGGTTGACCAAACAACCAACCAGAAGGCCTGGTCAGAGACAGGGCCGCGGGGACGATGATCCTCGGAACCATCGACTAAAAACTACTCACCACAACTACCCCACAGACCACCACTTCTCCTTCAACCACTCCACTCACCCCCCCCCCCCCCCACGACACCTTGAGGTTATCTTGAGATGATTTCGGGCTTTTAGTGTCCCCGCGGCCCGGTCCTCGACCAGGCCTCCACCCCCTAGGAAGCAGCCCGTGACAGCTGACTAACACCCAGGTACCTATTTTGCTGCTAGGTAACAGGGGCATAGGGTGAAAGAAACTCTGCCCATTGTTTCTCGCCGGCGCCTGGGATCGAACCCAGGACCACAGGATCACAAGTCCAGCGTGCTGTCCGCTCGGCCGACCGGCTCCCCTCATTAACCTAGTGGCCCCAAGGTGGCAACCCAGCGTGACGGGTCCCCTCCTCCAGGCACTATACAACAGATAGTCGAGAGGCGGGAGCACAGAGCTAAAGCTCACCTGTAAGCACAGCTACACAAGTACACACCCCGCAACCCCCCCCCCCTTCCCCGCGCGCACACACACACACACACACGATAACAAATCAGATTCTAAGAAAAGTTGACAAAGCCACAGCAGCAGTAGCAGCAGCAACAGCAGCACCAGCAGCAGCACCAGCAGCAGCAGTAGCAGCACGAGCACCACCACCACCAGCAGCAGCAGCAGCAGCAACAGCAGCACCAGCAGCAGCACCAGCAGCAGCAGTAGCAGCACGAGCACCACCACCACCAGCAGCAGCAGCAGCAGTAGCACCAGTAGCACCAGCAGTGCGCAGCAGCAGCAGCAGCAGCAGCAACAGGCGTCACAGATGAACACCAGAGAGGCCAGTGCGTCACAGACACGGCCGAAAGAACTCTGGCTGCGTCACAGTTGTTTAATAAGTGGATTAGATTTGACGTAAATGCCGTTGAATATAATTCGATTGTAAACGTCTAAATGCAAATAAGAAAAAATCCCTGATAAATGAATCGTTGTAAAAGGTCTAACAACGTTTGGAAGGCGGGGGCTTAGGAGCTTAGCTCGACCTCTGCAAGCACATTTTAGGTGAGAACCACACCCCCCCCCCTATTACTGTCTGAACCACCCCCCGGGGGGGGGGTTAAAAGGTGAAAGTAAAAGTAATGTAATATTATTTTGCTTCACAAGAAGTTAATAAAGATGAGAAGAATAATACAAGAAGAGAAGGGGATAGTGCACTACCCAGCCTGGTGGATAGTGCACTACCAGCCTGGTGGATAGTGCACTACCCAGCCTGGTGGATAGTGCACTACCCAGCCTGGTGGATAGTGCACTACCCAGCCTGGTGGATAGTGCACTACCCAGCCTGGTGGATAGTGCACTACCCAGCCTGGTGGATAGTGCACTACCCAGCCTGGTGGATAGTGCACTACCCAGCCTGGTGGATAGTACACTATCTTGCACAAGATCTATTATCTTGTCTATCGTGTTCCCGAGGAGGAGCGCGGGCGCGCCTTCAGCGTGACGGATCCAGGGGGGGGGCAATAGATACCGTCCGACTACATCTATGCCTCAACTCCACTTGTCCCAACGTCACAAAAACGGTGTACAAAATTGCCCGAACCTAACCTAACCGAGGACACACGAACGGAAAACGTGCCAGTCCGCCAGTTTTGCGAGCCGCTGTCATTTGTTGTACACCATATTTTGGCCGTTGGGGGGGTTTGTAGGTCAAAGTGCTATGTGCTGTTGGAGAGGGCAGGAGGTAGAGTATTTAGCCCTATGCACCCTAACCCCCTAGGTTAGGTTAGGTTAGGTTAGGTTAGCCTTGACCATGTCTCCCTATAGACCCCTACCTTCGCCCCACCCGCCGCCACCCTAGTAGTCGTCCCCCTATGGCCCCTATCACTATAGTAGTCGTTGTTATAGATTCAGCAACTCGGAACAAGTTCCAAGTAGCACGGGCTATGGTGAGCCCGTAACTTACCTGGCACAGGAGCTGGGCAAGAAGCACGGGCTATGGTGAGCCTCGTGGACAGGAGATGTCTCCCGTGTATAGTAGTCGTCTCCCTGTAGCCCCCTCCCTAACACTAGTCGTTGCTCTGGTCCTTCCTTGTGGGCCGCAGCCTACTCCGCCCCTGGCCCACACTGGCCACTCTTCAACACCCCCCCCCCCTCCGGTGTCCAGGCCATCATCTCTTTATGGACGGGATAATTGGGATGCCAACGGTCTATCATAGCATTGCAAAGTTAATCCCATTACTAAGAACAGTTTAGCGGATAACTTTCTGGTAGTGCTGAATGGAGCAGCTTGCCTGTACACGTGGCCGTGGGGACAATAACCTCAACACGGGGCCTACTCAACCAACCACACCATAACACCTCTTCAGTATAATTATATACAGCTCGAATAACAACTAAGAGACAGAAGATAATTGAACCAAACAATTGATATATAAGGAGTTGGGAAAGACCTGGGTAAATACTGGTTTGGAGACAGGGTTATTGATTTGTGGGACAAATTACTGGGTGAGATCAGAGACGTGGAGTATCTATTGCTTCTAGCCCAGGTGCGACATGTATAGGAATATGTTGGATGGATATAGATATAGGGCGCTTCGTATGGGCCCAAGAGGCCTTCTACAGTGTCCTTAACCCGTCAAACACACACCGAAACTACGACGTTGGTACAACGTTCGAACAAGTTTTAACACCTCCTAAACAGTTATAACAACCAATATAGCAAGTTGTAACAACGTTCTAATACGTCATATACACGATAAGCCAAGATGTAACAACTTTATTACAGGTTGTAACAAGCGGAATATAGGGACAGTTTCGGTTTGTGTTTCCCAGGATTTATTCTTGTGTTGTGGTTGTGTAGCGCAGTGTGCTGGAGGAGGAGGCTGGGAGGGTGGTTGGTGGACCGTCTTAAGGGGACATTAGTTTGGAAATAAGAGAGTTGTTGTAGGCCGTTCAAAATTTATTATCCTGATACATGTGAAAGGGGCTGCAACTGGGCCAAGTTTCAGCATCGCAGCCTAAATAGAAAGGGAGAAAAAAAAATGGCGATGGTGGTTGGAGGACCGTCTTAAGGAACACGGGTGAGGAATTCCGCGGTCACTGAGGAAGTTCCTGTAGTCTTGGAACTTATTTCATTATCCTAGGAGGTGACCCCCCAATGGGTCCCACTTACCTCTTCGCACCCAATCTCACTACCTTTCCTGACCCCTCCCTCCCTCCCTTCCTTTCTTCCCTAACTCACCCATTTGGTAACTCACCCTCTTACCCACCTTCCCCATTGTGAACCCCCCCCCCCTCCTCCTACCCTCCCATACTAAATCTCCCACATCACCCATCAAATGAAACCGTCCCCCACCCCTCCCTCTATTACTATTGTGCTGCTGAGTGCTCCGACACTATTGCATAAGTCACTAGTATTTAAGAACATAGAGTGAACTAATACCGTGGGAGCTCACTTGGCCTAGGCACTTGTGGCCTGGAGGAGGTGTGCCTACTGTCCCTTAGGGGAAGCCTACCAAGCAGTAGTGTTTGGTGCATTGCTGGTAACAACACAGCATTGCTGCACAGAGTACTTGGAACTCAATGGAAGACTTATAGCAAGAACCTAAGGCAGCAACAAGTAGGAGAGTGGTGGGTCTGACCCGACGGACCCCTGACCCTTGTGGTCAGTACTGACCCAAACGGTCTCCCCTTCCCCCTCCCTGACAGGAGGGTGACATAGCCGCCAACACAAATGATGCCAGCTTTGTACAGTACAACTGTACACTCCTAGTTGTAAGACCTATTTTCCCCACTTTCTCTTCCTCTTCTCATTTCGCCATTTCAACAGGTCAAGTGGAACGGTCCAGTGGCCCATGCGGTTATCTGTAAAATCTGGGGGGCCACTTGATCTGGGCATCTGTTCACCCTCATAGCAGGGTTAGGCTGTCTTAGGGGACATTCTGTCCACATATAGGATATAGGAGAATAAGTCACTGGGGGCTACCCTCTGCGAGTCCCAACCAACCAAGTGGAAGGACGGAGTGCTTAGCCCTCGGCTTAGGAGAACTTATTCTTAGGAAGGGAATGGAAGAGAAAACAACTATACAAGATAAAATGAACAGGAACTGAGACAATGAGAGGACACCGGGTAAAAATCCGCCCCTCTGCGGGGGGGGGGGCGGGGACTGACTATGGGAAACAGAAGGAACTAGCAAGCCTATTATCAACTCTCAAAGTAAGATTTTCAAGACTAATACCCACAAGGGACTCCTCATTCATAGCACTATGCTACCAGGATGTAGATGTCGATACAATCATCAAGGGAGAAAACATACGTATGTTGAAGGATAAACATTTCCAGGTTATTATTCCCCCTGAGCTACAGGCCAGGAAGACAATAATCGTGAAGAGACTTGATGCAGCAATTACTGAAGACACCACAGAAAATATTAAACACGATATAGAATATAGGAATGAGTGGGCCAAGGTAGAAGAGGTAATCCTCATGCCGAAATTGTCTAACATGATGAAAATAAGGTTTGAAGAAATCTCCATGGCACAGAAAGCCCTCAGCCAAGGTATCCATTGCAATTACTATCACCTTAGCACGGACAACAACAACCTTGAGCAGGAGGAATACTATGACATCACCCCTTGTTGGACATGCTATAAATACGATCACACAGCAGCAGAGTGCAAACAAACGGACAAAGTATGTTCAGAATGTGCTGGGCAGGGACACACATACAGAGACTGCACAAAAAAATCAAACCCCAAATGTCTCAACTGTGGGGATCCCCACCGCACACTGGCATCAATATGTCCCATTAGGAAGGACATCCTAAAACAAAAAAGGGCCGATGCCTTAGCAAAAAAGACAGCATTGGCCAGCAATACTTATGCAGGTATAACCACCACCAATACTTGGTCAAACAAGGTATCACATAATCCAGCAAACACCACCCCACACACTCCAACAAACATGACCTCACAGGTAAATGGGGACCTACCCACAAAGATCCTGAGCAGTATGATCTATGCTCATTTACAAAACATAGCAACCCCAGGGTCATTCAGATCTGTAATTAAAGAAATGTACAAGATAAATAGTCTCCCATTGATGGAATTCCCAGACCCAGACACTTCCTCCTCCACTAACATCATAAAAGCCCTGGTGGACAGCAATGCAGCCAGCACTACCCCAACTGTGACTAACTCCCAGCAAGCGCCAGCACCCACAACCCCAGCAACCACCAACAAGCCAGAGGAAGATGATACAACACCAGCAACTACCATTCAGAACCCCAGGAGAGGACCCGCACATAAACAACAAAACGTACAAGTATCACAGGACCAGGGACTCGCAGTGGCTCTCCCTGCTTCCCGCACACCCACACAAAATGTCACCCAAGCCCCAGCAGAGGCCCCAAACACAATCAATTTCTTCTCAAGACAAAGAACTCACACGGTTAACCTCAAGACCCTCCGAGACCAAATAACATCTCAGCACATAAAATTCCAACACAACATTCCCGATGTCACTACGAATGACGTGTACGACCACATAATGTCAAGTACTTTTAACCGAAACCAAAACCCCATAACCATTCAACAGATAAGCAACGAGAACTTTAACGCAATGCGCAATGGTTATGGACAGAACCCAAACAATCCACAAGGTGGAAGAGACCCATCACTTTCAACATAGCCATCCAGACATTAACAATAATTCAACACAATGTTCTGTGCTGGACTCCGCACAGAGCATTGGAACTCAGCAACTTGTACAGAGAAATAGACCCGGATATAATACTCATTAATAGCCATGGGAAAAAGAATAGTGAGAAGATCAAGATCTTCAATTACAAAATTTACCAGGTCAACAGAGCTGACCAAGCCAACGATGGAGCGGCAATTGCCGTAAAAAGAAATATTCCACACAAAATTCTAGATAACTTCCAGGAAAACTTCCTGGCGATTGAACTCCAAACTACGAAAGGTATAATCTTCATAGGAACGTGCTACCAACCACCAAGACGTCCTTACCTTCCCCTTGCCGACATCATGAAACTTACCAGAAGGAACAGACCTGCCTACTTCCTGGGTGACCTGAACGCCAAGCACAGAACACTGGGACATGGAAGGAACAACCAAGCAGGTGATGCCATCCACAATATGATAAGGAACGGAAATCTAACCCACCTGGGCCCAGACTTCCCAACCTACATCAGACAAGGCCACAGTGGCAAACCAGACATAATACTGTCAAACAACCACCACTTCCTAAACACCCGCATAGTAAGGGGCCCTGTGAGCACAAGCGACCACCTACCAATAATAATGACGCTGTCAACTAACCCCATTCAGAAACCCTCACCACCAAGACTTCAATACACTAAAACTGACTGGGAAGCGTTCAAAAGCAGTGCACAGGAAATCAGTGTCACAGATTTTAATGGAAAGGAAACATCATGCATAAACGCCGAGTTAAATACATGGATTAGCACCATAGAAAAATGCATGATTGATCACATTCCCGTAGCTCACCATATAACGCTCCCACACCCCCCAGCCACTGAGGCGCTCAGGACACTGCAAACCAGATATAACAATCTTCTACAACTCATAACACAACACGGTTGGACGGATGAGCGCAAAAGACTACAAAGGGAACTACAAGATGCGCTGCAAGATCTATGCAAAACAGAGTACACCAAGCAATGGGATGACCTAATAAGCAAGATCCAAGCAGACTACAGAAACCCAGGAAAGTTCTGGAAAAAAGTAAAGACTTTGATGGGAAGCTCTTCTGAGGAAACACCCTACATCATAGACGCCTCAGGAAATAAACTCTATGAGGAGAGAGAACAAGAGCAGGAATTCAGGAAGTTCTGGGAAAAAATATTCAGGATAAACCCAGAAGAAAATGTAAACTTTTGCCAAATTAATGAAAGGGAAATTACAACTCGAGTCGATAACAGAGCTGCAGCTCTACTCCCGACGCAAACAATAGACCTTAACAACATACGCGATGACTGCCACCTTATGAAACACATAACCATTGCAGAGGTCCATAAAACAATTATGGGTTTCAAGAACAAGGCGCCGGGCAACAGCAAAATAAATAAGATGGTATTATCCAACCTACCAGTAACTGCACTCCATCAATACACATGTATCTTAAATGCAGCTCTTGCATCTGGACTATTCCCCGCATACTTCAAGAATGCCACAATAAGATTAATCCCCAAGCCAGGTAAACCCCCAACCCAAACCGAAAACTACAGGCCAATTTCCCTCCTCGAAGTACCAGGTAAAATATTCGAAAAAATTATCAACCAGAGACTTGTGAAGTACATGGAAGAGGAAGGGAAGTATAACACCAGGCAGCATGGGTTCAGAAACCGCAGAGGGGCCCATACAGCAATAGCCTTGATCTACGAGCATATAGCCAACGCAGTGTCGAAAAAAAATCAGTGTAATATAGTGCTTAGGGACGTCTCGAAAGCCTTCGACAAAGTGTGGCACACAGGCCTAAAATATAAGATATCTGAACTAGGGCTTCCCGAGAGATTTACTGCTACCCTCTGCAGCTTTATAGATAATAGAACTGCTAGGCTTAATATCGGCAGCTACTTGGGTGAAGTAATAGAACTGAAAAGTGGAGTACCACAAGGAAGCTGCCTCTCCCCCACTCTATTCAACATATATACAGCTGACCTACCCCAACCTCAACATGGAGAATACATCACATACGCTGACGATGTCACCCAAATAATATGCCAACCTGGACCATCAAAGCCGCTACTAGCCGACAAGACCAAGGCAGCTATTGAACTCATAAACAACTTTGAGAAGCAATGGAAAATTAGCACCAACAAACAAAAGTTTCAGATAATACACATTGCGAAAAAAAACCCGGACCCCATCATCCTTGACAACCATCCGATCCAATATGCGGAGGTAGGCAGAATACTGGGACTATGATAAATAGAACAGGGATACAAATTCATGTAAGGGACCGAATAAATAAAGCCAAAGCAGCATTAGGAAAACTGAGAAGATTTCGAAGCCTCAGTACTAACATTCAGATCCACCTATATAAGGCTCTAGTTCGGCCGCACTTAGAGTATCCCCCAGTACCACTACACACCATAAAGAAAACTAACATGCAGAAAATGCAAGCGGTACAAAATAAGGCGCTAAGGAGAGCAGCAAAACACCGTCCACCATATAATCAGACAATCCAGGAGCTCCATGAACTCCTGAACATACAGCCACTAAACATCAGACTGCAGCACCAAGCCATCAGGGTGTGGAACACCATTGAAATGTTAGAGGACCCAATGTTTGAAAGATTGCTCCAAGATGAGACGCCCCGCCCACTGCTGGTGGCCCAAGAGCCTCGATTCTCTGGATGAAAACCCCGCTCCACAGTATATAATCCCCAGATGAGATATACATGTGTATATATGAACAGTTCAAATATGGTATGTGTGAACAACTCGATAAATAAAAATATGTGTATGAACAACTAGATAAATAATGTGTATGAACAACTCGATAAATAATAATAATAATAAAATAAAGAGCCTTAAACAGAACAACATTGTGGAAGCATCGGAGTGTGTATATATGAATGCTACACAGTATTCATCTATAGACATCCATATATGGTGAAACACATGTGAAGAACCTCTCACACACTCACAGCTCCTGACAAGAGGGAGCCAGCTTAGCTTAGCTGCCAACACCCACACATCGTGTCAGCAAGGCGGACAGCCCGCCTGCTTTCATACCTCTCACTGTACTTCCCACTTCTATACTTCCCTTCACCTAGGCCTCTCCTTCCTCTTTACTCCAAAAAAAAAAAAAAAAAAAAAAAAAAAAAAAAAAAAAAAAAAAAAAAAAAAAACCCCACTCANGCAGCAAAGAGCGCGCCAGCCTGCGACAGCATGAGTCACTCAGCCTTGCCATAAGTGTCTATGCAGAATACTCACACTTCTGCTCTCTCTCTCTCTCTTCCCAGCTTTCTATCCACTTGTGAACACGTGACAACCACCTGTTGATTACCACACTCCCTGCTTCAATGGCCTCTCCAGCAGCTGGTCTCCACCTCGTGGCCCTCCAGCTGGTCTCCACCTCCTGGCCTCCCACATTACTAATCTGTATTATTAGTAATAAAGTCATTAAACAAGCAGCAACGCGAACCACTTGGCTCCGGCACGTGCGGCCTCGGGGCAAGAGGAGGTTAACCACAGCAACAGAAGCAGGACATTCTGGGAACGCACATGCGCCCCATTTTCTCCCTGGGGAGGACAATTAGAGCATAATGACACCCGTGCTCGTCAGCTAAGACAAATGAGCTGAACACCGAAGGAAGGTAGTTAATTATAGTTCCCCTGCCACCCCCACCCCGGCCTTGGAACAAGCAATAAGAATTTACTTGCAAGTACCCCTGGCATTCTTGGCGCGTGCCTGGTGTCGACCCCAGCCCCCAGGACACGACCCCCAGCACCCAGGACACGACCCCAGCACCCAGGACACGACCCCCAGCACCCAGGACACGACCCCGCACCCAGGACACGACCCCAGCACCCAGACACGACCACAGCGCCCAGGATACGACCCCAGCACCCAGGACACGACCCCAACACCCAGGACACGACCCCAACACCCAGGACACGACCCCCAGCACCCAGGACACGACCCCCAGCCTCCAGGACACGACCCCAGCACCCAGACACGACCCCCAGCACCCAGGACACGACCACAGCACCCAGGACACGACCACAGCACCCAGGACACGACCCCCAGCACCCAGGACACGACCCCAGCACCCTGGACCGACCCCAGCCCCCAGACACGACCCCCAGCCCCAGGACACGACCCCAGCACCAAAGACACGACCCCCAGCACCCGGAACACGACCCCAACACGCCTGTACCATAGACAGTAGGCAAGGCCTATAAAATAAAAAAATAAACAATCTCATACGTGTCCATAATCTCCAAAACCCACTGATAGTCCCACTTATCCTCCCGAATATTGGTGAATGCAAATTATCCTCATAAACAAGAGGCTATCCTCTGGCACCCACACTTGCTCGGTAGAACAAAAGCCTCGCTTCTTGCAGGCCGGGGTTCGATCCCCGATGGTCCAAGCGCTTATACAGTCGCGATGGCTTTGCGCTTTCTCATGATTACCTCAGGTTAGTCTCAGCCTCCTCTAATGGGCAGTTTGAAGCCATTTCCTACCGCTGTAACAGATATTCACTCCAACCACACCTATAATGACTTGTATCTGATAAATATAGCCATTAAATGTGTATCATATTATATATAATTACAATGATTACATATCATGTTATTTTAACTTTTTCTGAGGTAAATAATGTCTTGATATTTTATGTAAACTCAATTTTGTATGTGCAAACATTTATGATTAAATCTTTTGATTTCATCTGATTTCATAATTTCTTCAATATACGTCAAGTGATATCTTCTTGAGGTTATCTTGAGATGATTTCGGGGCTTTTTAGTATCCCCGCGGCCCGGTCCTCGACCAGGCCTCCACCCCCAGGAAGCAGCCCGTGACAGCTGACTAACACTCAGGTACCTATTTTACTGCTAGGTAACAGGGGCATAGGGTGAAAGAAACTGTGCCCCCTTGTTTCTCGTCGGCGCCTGGGATCGAACCCAGGACCACAGGATCGAACCCAGGACCCTAGATCTTGGCTACTGCTGCCTGAGGGAATTTTGTCGTAATAGATCGTCAAGAGCAGAGGGTAATCTATCGAGGTGGTCAACAGGAGGCCTTAGTGATCAAGACCGTCTTATCCTAACCTGAAGATGTGTTTGATATTCATCTTAAGTTACACACACCTGACTTACTCGATCAACATCGAGTTGTTAGAGGCAGGTGTGTGGTTCACATTGTGTATGTTAGTTACTATCATCTCAAGACTGATCCCCACCTCCTCACCAATAGAGGTACTCACTAGGTGAGTACCTCCTCTCCTATATTCTCACATACTCACCCGTCACTCATCTTCACTCTCTGACACTCACTCCCGCTACCTCTCAAACTCATGTTTCTCATCCCTCTCCCTCTCACCTCTAGTCTCACAAACTCACTCCCTCTCCACCTCCTCCCTCACCTCTCCAATTACCACAACGTCACAAAATTGGTGTACTAAACTGCCCGAGCCTAACCTAACCGAGGCCCTAAAATAGAAAACGTGACAAGCCTCCAGTGTTGCAAGTCGCTGTGAGTTATAGTACACCATATTTTCGTCGTTGGAGGGTTTTGACCTCCAAATCCGCGAGGACATGTTGAAGGTGTACATTGACACCGTGATGGCCTCCAGTTCCTTGGCGCCACAGGGGCGCTCCTGCTCCAGGGGGAGCAATTCTTCACGCCAACGCCCAATTGTTCCTCACGTTATTTCCCATTCAGTTACTTGTATGTACGCGTGCGTGCGGCCACCTCCCACCGCACGCACGCACGCACGCCTCTTCTCTACACATGGGCGTAGCTGTAATGATGCAAGTCATCCTCCTACATATAACTGTGCAATCTAATATGGTATACACACACATATATATTATACTACATATACTATACCTTGCTAGCACGTCACTTATGGCCAGAACACCGTACTGGACAGGTCAATTTTCACCCTTCCGGGTGTAGTAGCCTTCAACCCACGGAATCAACCCTACGTTATAACGCATTGTCGTAACAACGCTTAAAGAACCGTAATATTTACGTTTTCTATGCATCGGCCTCGGCAGGTTAGGTAAGTTGCTTGCGTTTGTACTGTCTGGTAAACGGTTGGGTTTTTGACGGAGTGGTGAGGGAGACCAAGTTTCTGAGGATCCCCTCCCATGTTGGGATATGTGGGAATGAACGAGCAGATGTGCTGGCTGCTGAGGCGCTGAAGGAGACCATATTGAATACTTCATACCCAAGACTCTACTACAAATTAAGGAATTGTCAGGCAACATCACCGTGACAAGGTAACTGAGGAAAGGAGGATAGAAGCACAAACCAGCGAATCTGTACGATGGTACAACATGGTTGAGCTGGCAATCCCAATCCCAATTTATCCCAATCCCAATTCAATCATTATGGCCGAAGAGTGGGGACGCAGGAGAATCAGTAATAGCGAGAATCCGTCTTGGATACATATCCATGGCGATATGGAATGGAAACAACAGTTGATCAGCGAAGTTGCAGAATCTGTGGTGAGAGTGACGGACACCGCCTTGACCACTATCTGGGAGAATGTGAACAGAAAGAGTCATTAGAAATGTGTGTAGCATAGTAAACCCCACATTGTTTGAGTTAGGAAAATACTATTTGTCAAATATAAATGTTGTTCTCAACAGATTCCCCCATTTTGCACCTGGGAACCAAGCAGCCAACTATCTCAAGTATTGCTCCAAACTCCCTCGGAAGCTGGACAGGATGCGAGACAGGTAGCCTCCCTCCTGTACCCTTGGCTAGCGACTAAGCTGCTGCGAGACGGGTCTCTTCTGTCAATACGAGTCAGGTATAACCCCCGGCAGTACGCGACAGGTATTACCATCGAAATCGCGCTGGGTATCTTGAGATTATCTTGAGATGATTTCGGGGCTTTAGTGTCCCCGCGGCCCGGTCCTCGACCAGGCCTCCACCTCCAGGAAGCAGCCCGTGACAGCTGACTAACACCCAGGTATCTATTTTACTGCTAGGTAACAGGGGCATAGGGTGAAAGAAACTCTGCCCATTGTTTCTCGCCGGCGCCTGGGATTGAACCCAGGACCACAGGATCACAAGTCCAGCGTGCTGTCCGCTCGGCCGACCGGCTCCCCGGGTAACGGAAGGTAACGGCTCCCCCGGGTAACGGAAAAGCGGCGAGCCAAACGACCCTTCTCGGACACCCAATTGCCTTATTGGATTACCCTAACGCCCCACCTCTACCTAAGTCCCTTTGATGACCACCGACGTCAACCACCGTTACCTCTACTGCTGTTCACCCCGGTCATCCCCTCCCTCCCCCACCCCCCAGTCCAACACTACAGGAGTACCGAGCAAGTTTACACACAGTTTACCTACCTAGTGGTAAACTGTGTGTGTGTGTGTGTGTGTGTGTGTGTGTGTGTGTGTGTGTGTGTGTGTGTACTCACCTATTTGTACTCACCTATTTGTGTTTGCGGGGGTTGAGCTTTGGCTCTTTGGTCCCGCCTCTCAACTGTCAATCAACTGGTGTACAGATTCCTGAGCCTACTGGGCTCTATCATATCTACATTTAAAACTGTGTATGGAGCCAGCCTCCACCACATCACTGCCTAATGCATTCCATCCGTTAACTACTCTGACACTGAAAAAGTTCCTTCTAACGTCTCTGTGGCTCATGTGGGTACTCAGTTTCCACCTGTGTCCCCTTGTTCGCGTCCCACCAGTGTTGAATAGTTTATCCTTGTTTACCCGGTCGATTCCTCTGAGGATTTTGTAGGTTGTGATCATGTCTCCCCTTACTCTTCTGTCTTCCAGTGTCGTAAGGTGCATTTCCCGCAGCCTTTCCTCGTAACTCATGCCTCTTAGTTCTGGGACTAGTCTAGTGGCATACCTTTGGACTTTTTCCAGCTTCGTCTTGTGCTTGACAAGGTACGGGCTCCATGCTGGAGCCGCGTACTCCAGGATTGGTCTTACATATGTGGTGTACAAGATTCTAAATGATTCCTTACACAGGTTCCTGAACGCTGTTCTGATGTTAGCCAGCCTCGCATATGCCGCAGACGTTATTCTTTTTATGTGAGCTTCAGGTTTGGTGTGATATCAACTCCTAGATCTTTCTCTCTGTTCGTTTCATTAAGTACTTCACCTCCTATTCTGTATCCTGTGTCTGGCCTCCTATTCCCACTGCCTAGTTTCATTACTTTGCATTTACTCGGGTTGAACTTCAACAGCCATTTGTTGGACCATTCACTCAGTCTGTCTAGGTCATCCTGTAGCCTCCTACTATCGTCCTCCGTCCTCCTCCTGTGTGTGTGTGTGTGTGTGTGTGTGTGTGTGTGTGTGTGTGTGTGTGTGTGTGTGTGTGTGTGTGTGTGTGTGTGTGTGTGTGTTGGGAAGGCACTATTAATGTTACATAACAGACCACAACAGAGGTAGTGTGTGCCAGTGCACGTGTCCCAGCAACAGTAACACACAGCGTCACGTCTAAGGAACAACACGTGTCCCAGCAACAGTAACACACAGCGTCACGTCTAAGGAACAACACGTGTCCCAGCAACAGTAACACACAGCGTCACGTCTAAGGAACAACACGTGTCCCAGCAAGAGTAAGACAGCGTTACGTCTAAGGAACAACACGTGTCCCAGCAACAGTAACACACAGCGTCACGTCTAAGGAACAACACGTGTCCCAGCAACAGTAAGACAGCGTCACGTCTAAGGAACAACACGTGTCCCAGCAACAGTAACACACAGCGTCACGTCTAAGGAACAACACGTGTCCCAGCAACAGTAACACACAGCGTCACGTCTAAGGAACAACACGTGTCCCAGCAACAGTAACACACAGCGTCACGTCTAAGGAACAACACGTGTCCCAGCAACAGTAAGACAGCGTCACGTCTAAGGAACAACACGTGTCCCAGCAACAGTAAGACAGCGTCACGTCTAAGGAACAACACGTGTCCCAGCAACAGTAAGACAGCGTCACGTCTAAGGAACAACACGTGTCCCAGCAACAGTAACACACAGCGTCACGTCTAAGGAACAACACGTGTCCCAGCAACAGTAAGACAGCGTCACGTCTAAGGAACAACACGTGTCCCAGCAACAGTAAGACAGCGTCACGTCTAAGGAACAACACGTGTCCCAGCAACAGTAAGACAGCGTCACGTCTAAGGAACAACACGTGTCCCAGCAACAGTAACACACAGCGTCACGTCTAAGGAACAACACGTGTCCCAGCAACAGTAACACACAGCGTCACGTCTAAGGAACAACACGTGTCCCAGCAACAGTAAGACAGCGTCACGTCTAAGGAACAACACGTGTCCCAGCAACAGTAACACACAGCGTCACGTCTAAGGAACAACACGTGTCCCAGCAACAGTAACACACAGCGTCACGTCTAAGGAACAACACGTGTCCCAGCAACAGTAACACACAGCGTCACGTCTAAGGAACAACACGTGTCCCAGCAACAGTAAGACAGCGTCACGTCTAAGGAACAACACGTGTCCCAGCAACAGTAACACACAGCGTCACGTCTAAGGAACAACACGTGTCCCAGCAACAGTAACACACAGCGTCACGTCTAAGGAACAACACGTGTCCCAGCAACAGTAAGACAGCGTCACGTCTAAGGAACAACACGTGTCCCAGCAACAGTAACACACAGCGTCACGTCTAAGGAACAACACGTGTCCCAGCAACAGTAACACACAGCGTCACGTCTAAGGAACAACACGTGTCCCAGCAACAGTAACACACAGCGTCACGTCTAAGGAACAACACGTGTCCCAGCAACAGTAAGACAGCGTCACGTCTAAGGAACAACACGTGTCCCAGCAACAGTAACACACAGCGTCACGTCTAAGGAACAACACGTGTCCCAGCAACAGTAACACACAGCGTCACGTCTAAGGAACAACACGTGTCCCAGCAACAGTAAGACACAGCGTCACGTCTAAGGAACAACACGTGTCCCAGCAACAGTAAGACACAGCGTCACGTCTAAGGAACAACACGTGTCCCAGCAACAGTAAGACACAGCGTCACGTCTAAGGAACAACACGTGTCCCAGCAACAGTAAGACACAGCGTCACGTCTAAGGAACAACACGTGTCCCAGCAACAGTAAGACACAGCGTCACGTCTAAGGAACAACACGTGTCCCAGCAACAGTAAGACACAGCGTCACGTCTAAGGAACAACACGTGTCCCAGCAACAGTAAGACACAGCGTCACGTCTAAGGAACAACACGTGTCCCAGCAACAGTAAGACACAGCGTCACGTCTAAGGAACAACACGTGTCCCAGCAACAGTAAGACACAGCGTCACGTCTAAGGAACAACACGTGTCCCAGCAACAGTAAGACACAGCGTCACGTCTAAGGAACAACACGTGTCCCAGCAACAGTAACACACAGCGTCACGTCTAAGGAACAACACGTGTCCCAGCAACAGTAAGACACAGCGTCACGTCTAAGGAACAACACGTGTCCCAGCAACAGTAAGACACAGCGTCACGTCTAAGGAACAACACGTGTCCCAGCAACAGTAAGACACAGCGTCACGTCTAAGGAACAACACGTGTCCCAGCAACAGTAACACACAGCGTCACGTCTAAGGAACAACACGTGTCCCAGCAACAGTAAGACACAGCGTCACGTCTAAGGAACAACACGTGTCCCAGCAACAGTAACACACAGCGTCACGTCTAAGGAACAACACGTGTCCCAGCAACAGTAACACACAGCGTCACGTCTAAGGAACAACACGTGTCCCAGCAACAGTAACACACAGCGTCACGTCTAAGGAACAACACGTGTCCCAGCAACAGTAACACACAGCGTCACGTCTAAGGAACAACACGTGTCCCAGCAACAGTAACACACAGCGTCACGTCTAAGGAACAACACGTGTCCCAGCAACAGTAACACAGCGTCACGTCTAAGGAACAACACGTGTCCCAGCAACAGTAACACACAGCGTCACGTCTAAGGAACAACACGTGTCCCAGCAACAGTAACACACAGCGTCACGTCTAAGGAACAACACGTGTCCCAGCAACAGTAACACACAGCGTCACGTCTAAGGAACAACACGTGTCCCAGCAACAGTAACACACAGCGTCACGTCTAAGGAACAACACGTGTCCCAGCAACAGTAACACACAGCGTCACGTCTAAGGAACAACACGTGTCCCAGCAACAGTAACACAGCGTCACGTCTAAGGAACAACACGTGTCCCAGCAACAGTAACACAGCGTCACGTCTAAGGAACAACACGTGTCCCAGCAACAGTAACACACAGCGTCACGTCTAAGGAACAACACGTGTCCCAGCAACAGTAACACACAGCGTCACGTCTAAGGAACAACACGTGTCCCAGCAACAGTAACACACAGCGTCACGTCTAAGGAACAACACGTGTCCCAGCAACAGTAACACACAGCGTCACGTCTAAGGAACAACACGTGTCCCAGCAACAGTAACACAGCGTCACGTCTAAGGAACAACACGTGTCCCAGCAACAGTAACACACAGCGTCACGTCTAAGGAACAACACGTGTCCCAGCAACAGTAACACAGCGTCACGTCTAAGGAACAACACGTGTCCCAGCAACAGTAACACACAGCGTCACGTCTAAGGAACAACACGTGTCCCAGCAACAGTAACACACAGCGTCACGTCTAAGGAACAACACGTGTCCCAGCAACAGTAACACAGCGTCACGTCTAAGGAACAACACGTGTCCCAGCAACAGTAACACACAGCGTCACGTCTAAGGAACAACACGTGTCCCAGCAACAGTAAGACAGCGTCACGTCTAAGGAACAACACGTGTCCCAGCAACAGTAACACACAGCGTCACGTCTAAGGAACAACACGTGTCCCAGCAACAGTAACACAGCGTCACGTCTAAGGAACAACACGTGTCCCAGCAACAGTAACACAGCGTCACGTCTAAGGAACAACACGTGTCCCAGCAACAGTAACACACAGCGTCACGTCTAAGGAACAACACGTGTCCCAGCAACAGTAACACAGCGTCACGTCTAAGGAACAACACGTGTCCCAGCAACAGTAACACACAGCGTCACGTCTAAGGAACAACACGTGTCCCAGCAACAGTAACACACAGCGTCACGTCTAAGGAACAACACGTGTCCCAGCAACAGTAACACACAGCGTCACGTCTAAGGAACAACACGTGTCCCAGCAACAGTAACACACAGCGTCACGTCTAAGGAACAACACGTGTCCCAGCAACAGTAACACACAGCGTCACGTCTAAGGAACAACACGTGTCCCAGCAACAGTAACACACAGCGTCACGTCTAAGGAACAACACGTGTCCCAGCAACAGTAAGACAGCGTCACGTCTAAGGAACAACACGTGTCCCAGCAACAGTAACACACAGCGTCACGTCTAAGGAACAACACGTGTCCCAGCAACAGTAACACACAGCGTCACGTCTAAGGAACAACACGTGTCCCAGCAACAGTAACACACAGCGTCACGTCTAAGGAACAACACGTGTCCCAGCAACAGTAACACAGCGTCACGTCTAAGGAACAACACGTGTCCCAGCAACAGTAACACACAGCGTCACGTCTAAGGAACAACACGTGTCCCAGCAACAGTAACACACAGCGTCACGTCTAAGGAACAACACGTGTCCCAGCAAGAGTAACACACAGCGTCACGTCTAAGGAACAACACGTGTCCCAGCAACAGTAACACACAGCGTCACGTCTAAGGAACAACACGTGTCCCAGCAACAGTAAGACAGCGTCACGTCTAAGGAACAACACGTGTCCCAGCAACAGTAAGACAGCGTCACGTCTAAGGAACAACACGTGTCCCAGCAACAGTAAGACAGCGTCACGTCTAAGGAACAACACGTGTCCCAGCAACAGTAAGACAGCGTCACGTCTAAGGAACAACACGTGTCCCAGCAACAGTAACACACAGCGTCACGTCTAAGGAACAACACGTGTCCCAGCAACAGTAAGACAGCGTCACGTCTGAGGAACAACACGTGTCCCAGCAACAGTAACACACAGCGTCACGTCTAAGGAACAACACGTGTCCCAGCAACAGTAACACACAGCGTCACGTCTAAGGAACAACACGTGTCCCAGCAAGAGTAAGACAGCGTCACGTCTAAGGAACAACACGTGTCCCAGCAACAGTAACACACAGCGTCACGTCTAAGGAACAACACGTGTCCCAGCAACAGTAACACACAGCGTCACATCTAAGGAACAACACGTGTCCCAGCAACAGTAACACACAGCGTCACGTCTAAGGAACAACACGTGTCCCAGCAACAGTAAGACAGCGTCACGTCTAAGGAACAACACGTGTCCCAGCAACAGTAACACACAGCGTCACGTCTAAGGAACAACACGTGTCCCAGCAAGAGTAACACACAGCGTCACGTCTAAGGAACAACACGTGTCCCAGCAAGAGTAACACACAGCGTCACGTCTAAGGAACAACACGTGTCCCAGCAACAGTAACACACAGCGTCACGTCTAAGGAACAACACGTGTCCCAGCAACAGTAACACACAGCGTTACGTCTAAGCAGTAACAGCTCTGGTAACAGTCAAGAGTTACTCACACACTCCGCACTGCAGCTCCTCGCCTTACCTGAAATATAAAGACAAACGTTTAATGGAAGTTTAAGACACTTGAAACAAAAGAAAAATGCTCATGAAAAACTCTCCCGGCACCAAACGAAACGCCTTGACAGACACTAATGTCGTCTATGCCTTCACGCTCCCACTTGGAGCGACGGTCTCGCTTCATGCAGGTCGGCGTTCAATCCCCGACCATCCAAATAGTTGGGCATCATTCCTTCCCCCCATCCCATCCCAAATCCTGGCCCCTTCCCAGTGCTCTATAGTCGTAATGGCTTGGCGCTTTTCCTCGATAATTCCCGCCCCTTTCCCTATTGTTTCATGATATGAATATTTTCCCACTTGGAGACTGTCAACCCCAGTGATGCCAATATATAGGCAAGACCACAGAGCTCTATAAGGAGTCTGGCAATACACTAACAACAAGTTTCCATCAAAGGATACAATTTCTACACACAGACTATCATCAGAGATATCATGATATCAGAGATATTAGACATAGAGAAAGCACTACATAAACATAATGTCACGTAGGCACATGCTACCATTGTCACTAACCAGCTCACACCTTGCCTCAACAAATCCACAAGGGCTGTGACGAGGATTCGAACCTGCGTCCGGGAGCATCCCAGACACTAATCGACTGAGCTACGACAGGGTAAAAAAGCTTCTTTTACTTCTAAAAGTAAAGTAACAGGCCCACTTCCCCAGCCAACATGGAGTAGGTAACGCTGCCTTCACCTCATCCTTCTTGGCTACATATACTCTAATTTCGGTTAATTTAATACATTTCCCCTCACGCCTCCCGAGATCTTGAGAGCTTCAACGAAGCGCATCACTTAGCTTCAGGCCAAGTTGTACAATACACTTTGGAAAGATCATTTTTTAGCTTCTCTGGTGAAGAACAGAAGATAGAGAAATTCCGCGTTAGTATAACTGATCTGACCCTTTCATGCTCTCTCATCCACACTTACAACTGAACCTTATGGCGCTGAAAGACAGAAGAGTTAGGGGGGGGGGGACATGATCACCACATACAAGATTCTCAAAGGAATTGATAGGGTAGACAAAGACAGTTTATTTAATACAAGGGTCACACGCACTAGGGGACATAGGCGGAAATTCAGTGCCCAAATGAGCCATAGAGACATTAAAAAGAATTTTTTTAGTGTCCGAGTAGTTAATAAATGGAATGCATTAGGCAGTGATGTGGTGGAGGCTGACTCCATACACAGTTTGTAGTGTAGATATGATAGAGCCCAGTAGGCTCAGGAACCTGTACATCGGTTGACTGACAGTTGAGAGGCGGGGCCGAAGAGCCAGAGCTCAACCCCCCGCAAGCACACACACACACACACACACACCACACACACACACACACACACACCACACACCACACACACACACACACCCAGACAATTATTTCCTCGAATCTCCATTGTCTACTGAGAATCAGAGAGAGAGAGACTTGCCTAACAATTGCAGGCGGAGTAATTCCTTTACGATGACACGACTACACGTGATCATAGTGTTCTATAAGTATTGCCAAACACAGTGCCGGAGGAGCGTGCACTTACCTGATGACGTGTTAATTATAATGCTGGCGCCCTTGCAACACGCTCACACCATTACACTTATTGCAATCACGGTAAAATGTGTGCGTGTGTCGCTCGTACACACACACACACACACACACACACACACACACACACACACACACACACACACACACACACACACACACACACACACACACACACACACACACACACACACACACACACACACACACACACACACACACACACACACAGCCAATTGCATCATGTTCATATCTTAGGTCGTTTCTATTGTCTTATCTTCAACTGAAATCTTGTTCAATGTACATTGTAATTTTGGGTGCCTTTGATAAGCGAGGTACGCCTCATCCCCAGGATGAATGATCAACAATTATTGCATTCAACTCCTGCTGTTTTTTTTTTTTTTGCAGGGATATTCCTGCGCGGGCCCTAAGCCTCTGGCTGGCCCACCAAAACCGTTGTCGGTGTGGCTGCCGCTGCTGTTGCTAGTGATGATGCTCGTGCAACTGGTTACTACTGGTGGTGACCTGTGGTGACTTGTGGTGACCTGTAGGCAGTGGAGCGTGGCGAGGATGGGAGGGGTGGGAGGAGTCACTCGGAACACCTTACTCACAACCAGTCCATGTACCAGCACGCCCAACAAAAGGTTGATCGATCGTGTATAACTTTCCCAATGGCCATACCTTGATCCAAATTAGGATACCACCTCCTCCCGCCACAATACCTTGCGCATCTAAACTTGTAATGGTTGTCTCCTGAGACAGTATCAAAGGTTTGCTTAACGTCAAGGTATAGAAAGGTATATGTCTTAGGTATATGTACAAGGTATATGTCGCAAACCTTTCCACTACAAACCACTTGAAGTATACTGGGAAATATGAGAGTAAATTTCTTAAACATGAGCAGGTGCTTAATAAATCACTATTGTGAATCTTAGTCTATATTTTTCAAGGTGTAAAAGAATGTTTTTTATTAATGATAGATTCAATAAATTTCCCAGCAGTAGACGCTAATTAGACGACAAGTGGATGTAAGTATTTCTATGATTCTAACAAAAACTGCCACCACATTGGCCACCCTCCATGATGCTGACACTCTACTGGACTCGGTGAATCAAGTGCGCTTACCTATCAGTACTAACCTATCAGTGACTAGGGAAGTGGGATCTAGCCCTCCATGCCTCACCTACTAGCTAATTTATTGAACCTGTTGCATTTCAATTTAACTAGTCTAACGTTCGAATTCTTTCACGAGTCTGGCCTTAAACTTGAGGATGGAGTTGGCTTCATATCTTTCAGTGCATTCGACTCTGTGACCACCCGTACAGGGTAGATCTTATATCATTATATCCTCACATTTCTGCGACTCATTAGTTTCTCCAGCATCCACTTATAACCTCTGGTCCTTCTCTCTCGTCGGGACGCTGGGAAAAGGCAAAGACACAGCGTCCTGGGAGAGACTTGGACGTTCACAGCCACTTTTAGCTTTATGATATTAATTTGAATTTTCTGGCCAGACGGCATATGGTGAGAGATGTATTGTGGAAGCCTAATTGCTTCAGGTCATAAGTTGTTTTATTGTCAGTTTGGCTGCAGTGTCATGCGACCTCCTTCCCTGTCAGCAGTGTGGGGAGGTGGGCAGGGGAGTTGGGGTCGGGAGGGGTGAGTGTGGAGGGACGGGGTGACCCATGAGTGGGGAGGGAAGGTGTGACCCATGAGTGGGGAGGGATGGGGTGACCCAGCAACACCCGCCATGTATAACACAATCACTGTCGCCGGAAGATAGTGGGGGCGAGCGGTACTTCACTGGTGGCCTGACCTCTGGGAGGCCACGGTGGCACCTCACCAACCCGCTGGCAGTAAAACATCCACTACGGGCTCACCATAGCCCGTGCTACTTGGAACTTTATGTTCCAGGTAGCGAATCTTTAACAACAACAACAACAACAACAACGCTGGCAGTAGTGGGCGAGCGCGCGCACTCACCAGCTCTCACGCAGGTTAGGAATCGGTTCGGTTGGTTTGGGGCCAGACAGGTGTTAACAGGTGTCTGGGAAGTGTGTTGCAAGCCGGTGGGGGGCGGCACTGTGCCCCAGGTGTCAAGGGGGAGGAGAACCAGCCCGGGTTGGCTAGCCCCAAAGTCTGCCTTCCTTATTCAGATATCACCTCTACTTTCCCCAGCCCACTCACCCCCTGGCCTCACCTGCCTGTCCCGTCACACTTCACCACATTGCTTACACAGCCACTCTGTGAATCCTCAGAGCCCACTCCCCACACCTGTAGCACACTTCCCCACACCCGCAGCCCACTCCCCCACAGCCCACACCCATAACATACTCCAAAACCTCACAGCGCACACCCGTAGCATACTCCACAGATATAAATGCAGAGAATATATAGCGAACAAGCTATACAAAGAAGAGCCCGTATGTAGAACAAGCAATAAGCACAGAGAACAAGCTGTACAGAGAACAAGCCAATGAGGCTGTCCAAAATAGGAGGCCAGATGCTTGGGGTTAGCCTCACTCAACTTTCCAATGTCAAATGCGTGTAGTATGTGTCATAAACCTGTCGAGATCGGCACAGGTGTCGTACTTGAAAGAAATATCGCCATCGATTACGCCTCCAAATTTTATGAAGTCTATACCAAAATAATGGGTTGTGTTTCCGTAGAATTTTGATGCTGTTTACGCTCGCAACTCGCTACTGATCATAGGGCCCTGTATGACTACCCATCCTGCTAGATGGGGACTTTTAGTATCACTGCTATCAGAGAGAGAGAGAGAGAGAGAGAGAGAGAGAGAGAGAGAGAGAGAGAGAGAGAGAGAGAGAGAGAGAGAGAGAGAGAGAGAGAGAGAGAGAGAGAGAGAGAGAGAGAGAGAGAGAGAGAGAGAGGAGAGAGACAGAGAGAGAGACAGACAAAGCGAGAGAGACAGGACAGACAGGACAGACAGACAGACAGACAGACAGACAGACAGACAGACAGACAGACAGACAGACAGACAGACAGACAGACAGAGAGACACAGACAGAGCGAGAGAGCGAGAAAGCCAGAGAGAGAGAGAGAGACGTGAACGCAGATGGGCACCCCATCTAGGACAACATAAAGGTAACTGGTGGGGTGGCAGACCCATCCCCCCCACCAGATGGCCAGGTACAAGAGATCAGGTAATGATTCACGTGAGAGCTGGAGCCCTGAAGGCCACCACCACCGTGCGTGTGGTAACTTACACCCCGTAAACACACACCGCTCGCTACAACAATCTTCCCCCTCACCCCTCACATCCCACCACGCCTCTCACTGCTCCCTCATCATCACACCCACATGTCAGCAACTATATAATGAGGCATCACATGTAGTTTACCCTACAAGCTTAGTAGGATGAATGACTGTACAAGGGGGCGGGGGAGTTAATGTGAAAATATCAGATATTTTGCCCCCAAGTGGGTACAGGAGCGGACGACTTCTGTTAGAAGTCGTCTATATAGGAACAGGAAGCCTTCCTGTTGTCTATATATAGGACAGTCTAGGGCTCACCATAGCCCGTGCTACTTGGAACATTTTGTTCCAGGTAGCGAGTCTTGAACATCAACATCCTGTTGTCTAGTTAGGGTTTCGTTTTCTATATCTTATTAATACCTGCCTGCTTGATGGGGTTCTGGGAGTTCTTCTACTCCCCCAAGCCCGGCCCGAGGCCAGGCTTGGCTTGTGAGAATTTGGTCCACCAGGCTGTTGCTTGGAGCGGTCCACAGGCCCACATATCCATCACTGCCCATATATCCATCACAGTCCGACACTTCTTGAGGAAAATGATCTACTTTCCTCTTGAAGATGTCCACGGTTGTTCCGGCAATATTTCTTATGCTCGCTGGGAGGATGGTGAACAACCGCGGACCTCTGATGTTTATACAGTGTTCTCTGATTGTGCCTATGGCACCCCTGCTCTTCACTGGTTCTATTCTGCATTTTCTTCCATATCGTTCACTCCAGTACGTTGTTATTTTACTGTGTAGATTTGGTACTTGGCCCTCCAGTATTTTCCACGTGTATATTATTTGATTTCTCTCTCGTCTTCTTTCTAGTGAGTACATTTGGAGGGCTTTGAGACGATCCCCAATAATTTAGGTGCTTTATCGCGTCTATGTATCCCGTATATGTTCTCTGTATTCCCTCTATTTCAGCAATCTCTCCTGCTCTGAAAGGGGAAGTGAGAACTGAGCAGTACTCAAGACGGGACAACACAAGTGATTTGTATAGTACAACCATTGTGATGGGATCTCTGGACTTGAAAGTTCTCGTAATCCATCCGATCATTTTTCTGGCTGACGCAATATTTACTTGGTTATGCTCCCTAAACGTTAGATCATCGGACATCATTATTCCCAAATCTTTTACATGTTGTTTTCCTACTATGGGCACATTTGTTTGTGTTTTGTACCCTGTATTATGTTTATGGTCCTCATTTTTGTCATACCTGAGTACCTGAAATTTATCACTGTTAAACATCATGTTATTGTATGCTGCCCAGTCGAAAACTTCATTAATATCTGCTTGAAGTTTTTCAATGTCTTCAGCAGAGGTAATTTTCATGCTGATTTTTGTGTCATCTGCAAAGGATGACACGAAGCTGTGACTTGTATTTTTGTCTGTATCTGATATGAGAATAAAGACAAGCAATGGTCTGTATCTTGATGTACAGAGCTTTTACCTACGCTTGAACTCTATTTTATATGGTTTATGTGTGTGTTCTGTTCAACAGAAAACCGAGTATCCAGCGTCCAACTTTACCAGTAATTCCCACTATTTTGTGCGCTGACTCCAGGGTCACATCTATCGAATGCATTTGCAAAGTTCGTGTATACCACATCAGCATTCTGTTCTTGTAATGCCTCAGTGACTTTGTCCTAGCTGTGCCTGTCAAGCTAACAGGCTAACGACGCCTCTCCCCCAGGATATAGTTCATATCACAAGCGGAGAACCACACTACCAACTTACCCTTGCCTGGCACCCGTCACTGTGGGATCCGGACACCGTGGGAACCCGTCACCGTGAGACCTAGTGACCTCACTACTTGGCACCAGTCACCGCGGGACCTCCCACCAGACACCGGGGACCTGGGAGCTGCCTGCCTGCCTGCCTGGCGCCACCATACCCCGACATCGGCGTCTCATTATCACGCCGCTTCCGACAAAGTTTCTGGGTTTGGGGAGCGCGCCAGGTTGGGGGTCAGGGGTGACGACCCCTTGTTACCTGTGTTGTGTTGGTGACGCGGGGGGCAGGAAGCGCCGTGGGGATACTGTCACGCCAGTCACGCCATCTACCACAACCACGGGGGTGACACTGACCAACCTCTCATTAACAAGTCAATTATATTGGGCTCCCTGAAAACGATGCCATTGAGAAACTATTACGTCAATGTATTGTAATATTTGTTTTTGATAATCTACCGAAGACACATATTGATCTAACCTTTCAGTGAAGTTTAACAGATCGGCTCTGCTTCCTAACAGGAAGTCAAACTGGAGTAGACAGGGCTCTGCGGTCCGACAGGGCTATACAGAGCTCATGAGCAGAGCTTTGCTAAGTGATCCCTGGGTGGAGTGACTCCAGGCAAGATACACACGTACTTAACTCCCGTCTGCCCAACCACTTGGGCAGGCGGGTGGTAGAGCGACGGTCTCGCTTCATGCAGATCGACGTTCAATCCCCGATTCTCCAACTGGTTGGGCACCATTTCTTCATCCCCCCGCCCCCTCGTCCCTTCCCAAATCCTTATCCTGATCCCTTCTAAGTGCTATACAGTCGTGATGGTTTGGCGCTTTCTAGAGATAGTTGCCTTGGCCTTCCCTCCCGCCTCCACACTGCTCTCTTCACTACAGGCACTTGTGAAGCCCTCCCTCTGGTCAAGGAATAATGAAACAATATCCCGGGACTTGACTCCACAGTCTCTAGTCTCTCTGTCTTGGGCAGGAAGAATGTATATGTTTATCTCTCACAATGTTCGGTAATATGTTTATTGTTTGTGATGTGTGTCTATGTATGTATTAACACGATGTACTGAACGGGGTGAGAATAGCTTGAGCTACCTCATCCCTTTGTGTGTATTTTACCTCAATAAATTTATTTCAATTTCAATTTCAATTTCTGTCTTGGGCTGGATTGTCCCACCAACGGGCTGCTTACACTATGTAACCAGTTTTGTCTATGGGCAGTATTATTTTCTAATTCTTCAAATGACTTCAAAGTATAGACAATAACTACTATAACCCTCAAACTTTGCTTTGATCTTTGCCTTAAGACAGCTTAGGGATGAGGTCTTGAAGGTACCTGAAGGCTACTGACTCCTTATCTACAGTATAGTGTGGTGTCACACCTATGTAAGAAGCCTTCACATGATCTTCAAGATATCTTCCCTGGGTTCCCTAAGGCGAAGGTCAAAGCAGAATTTAAGGGAAATAATGGGCATTTTCTATACTCTGGAGGCACAAGCAATTAGGAATGAACAATTACTGCCAAAGTACGACAAACAAAGTTTGACAAACGTCGTCGTCCCTTCACCTTCTAGTGTGTGGTCTGGTCAACATACTTTAGCCACGTTATTGTGACTCATCGCCTGCATATGGATACCACACCCCCCATCGACTTGAGAATGGTCCAGGACGGACCGAAACGTCATCGTCCCTTCACCTTCTAGTGTGTGGTCTGGTCAACAATAAAGTTGTTGTTATTGAGCCAAAGAAAAGATTATCACACTAATGGATACATTTTCCAAGAATTGGGCGAAGCATCATACCACCGACCAGATTATTTTGTGTGAGACATTTGGCCCAGCTTTTGCAACAAGTCAATTGCATATGCACACAATCTGACCAGCTCACTACAGCTGCAACAACAACAACTACTACTATCATAACTACCACAACTCTCAAGTGTGGTAACTCACTAGCAAAGCGCTGCACCCACAACGTGAACATAGTGTGTGTGGGGTGGGAAGCGTGGTGGTGGAGACGTCACAACAGGCAGGCCAGTGTGACCTTTCGCACCAAGATTACCGTAGGGAGGAAAGGTCGCATCACCAGGTCACTGCGCGGCTCCTGGTACAACGGCCCGAGGTGTACTGGTGGTGCTGGTGATGGTTAACAGCGGTTACTGGTGATGTTGGCGGTGATATAGTGATCATGGAGATGAAACTTGCTTGTCGCTGGGGAGGAAGATGGTTCTATCAGTAGGTTATATCGCGTGGGGGGGTTACGATCGCCTCCCTCCGGCCCAGCACACCCCGGAGCCTCACACAGCAAGCGATACCCGCCCCGCGGGGAGTCACAGACACAAGTGCAGGTGAAGGAAGGTGACGGTTGAAGCAAAGTAATTGGATTATAGCCGGCACGGGAGCGGAATATGGCTTCGTGCCCGCGCGGGGAGCTTCAACTCTCTCTCACGGACAATGTTCAGACGTCATTCGCCTGCAGAAAAGGGAGGAATGGGGAAAGGGAAAGGGTTGGGAGAAAGGAGGGGGGGTGAGGAAGGGGGTGTGAGGTAAGGGAGGATGGGGGAAAAAGGGTGGAAAAGAAGAAGCAAAGGGAATAAAACATTGGTGAAGGAGGGAAGTAGAGAACCACATAAGAAGACCTACACACATTACAAAAATGGTCCACCAGGTGGCTACTAGAGTTCAACTCTCGAAAATGGAAGCAAATGAGAGAAATTCTGGGGCCAGGAGCTGAACACAAGGTGCCAGCCATGAAGACATCCCCGCCTGGAGTCGAACACAAAAATGAACTTGGAAACAAACACAGGAATTATGGAAACTGCAGAAGGCCTAAATATGGCATTCCAGGCAGCTCCTATGTATATCCACCCAAACACATTCTCAACTATGTCTAGCCTACGCTTGAAACAATCGTGCAGCATCTCAAAATATTCATCGATTACCAATTTGAGACCAAATTTCCTGAACGAAGTGTTACAGATCTTTAATCTGTTACATACACTAGACTAACCCGTTCAAGTGCCTGGATCTTCTTGAGGTTATCTTGAGATGATTTCGGGGCTTTTTAGTGTCCCCGCGGCCCGGTCCTCGACCAGGCCTCCACCCCCAGGAAGCAGCCCGTGACAGCCGACTAACACCCAGGTACCTATTTTACTGCTAGGTAACAGGAGCATAGGGTGAAAGAAACTCTGCCCATTGTTTCTCGCCGGCGCCTGGGATCGAACCCAGGACCACAGGATCACAAGTCCAGCGTGCTGTCCGCTCGGCCGACCGGCTCCCGGATCGACCGGATCTTGGGGACACCCGAGGTGAGAGACACCTCGGAGACACCCGTGAGAGGTCTCCGCCCTTTTCAATAGTCAATTTTAATAGAATTCTTTATAAGAGCTGCTGAGAAATTCACCACAAATCTGTGCTCTTTAGTAAGCTGTTCGTCCCATTATAGACGACCCACAAGAATGTAATCAACTCTTTTAGGAAAGTAAGGGGTTAATATTACACAAAATCTGCGAGGCTGTTCAGGCGCTAGAGCTATACACTATCAGCCGAGGGCACTGCGCAGACTCTGCTTGACTGCGCAGACCCTTAGCCCGCCCAGACTCTCAATCCTGGCGGTGGTGTTGTGGCTACAATGACACACGTCACTATATAATGGTTCAAACACCGGACGCCACCATGTCCTTCAAGCTCCGTGTCATTGTAGCTTATCTCTGAGAGAACCAATCACACAAGTTTGAAATAAATTAAAACTGCAACAAAGTTCACTGCGCATCTAGATTGTAAAGCTTAAAATAACATGTTGAACTTTTAAATTGTTTCGTGTTATGTATCGCTTAAATGTCGGTAAATTCTTGACATTTTTGTTTGCATTGATATAGTTCACCCTGTGGGTGGTAGTTTATTGTGCACCCCATACTCATCCTGTGGGTGGTAGTTTATTGTGCACCCCATACTCATCCTGTGGGTGGTAGTTTATTGTGCACCCCATACTCATCCTGTGGGTGGTAGTTTATTGTGCACCCCATACTCATCCTGTGGGTGGTAGTTTATTGTGCACCCCATACTCATCCTGTGGGTGGTAGTTTATTGTGCACCCCATACTCATCCTGTGGGTGGTAGTTTATTGTGCACCCCATACTCATCCTGTGGGTGGTAGTTTATTGTGCACCCCATACTCATCCTGTGGGTGGTAGTTTATTGTGCACCCCATACTCATCCTGTGGGTGGTAGTTTATTGTGCACCCCATACTCATCCTGTGGGTGGTAGTTTATTGTGCACCCCATACTCATCCTGTGGGTGGTAGTTTATTGTGCACCCCATACTCATCCTGTGGGTGGTAGTTTATTGTGCACCCCATACTCATCCTGTGGGTGGTAGTTTATTGTGCACCCCATACTCATCCTGTGAGTGGTAGTTTATTGTGCACCCCATACTCATCCTGTGGGTGGTAGTTTATTGTGCACCCCATACTCATCCTGTGGGTGGTAGTTTATTGTGCACCCCATACTCATCCTGTGGGTGGTAGTTTATTGTGCACCCCATACTCATCCTGTGGGTGGTAGTTTATTGTGCACCCCATACTCATCCTGTGGGTGGTAGTTTATTGTGCACCCCATACTCATCCTGTGGGTGGTAGTTTATTGTGCACCCCATACTCATCCTGTGAGTGGTAGTTTATTGTGCACCCCATACTCATCCTGTGGGTGGTAGTTTATTGTGCACCCCATACTCATCCTGTGGGTGGTAGTTTATTGTGCACCCCATACTCATCCTGTGAGTGGTAGTTTATTGTGCACCCCATACTCATCCTGTGAGTGGTAGTTTATTGTGCACCCCATACTCATCCTGTGGGTGGTAGTTTATTGTGCACCCCATACTCATCCTGTGGGTGGTAGTTTATTGTGCACCCCATACTCATCCTGTGAGTGGTAGTTTATTGTGCACCCCATACTCATCCTGTGGGTGGTAGTTTATTGTGCACCCCATACTCATCCTGTGGGTGGTAGTTTATTGTGCACCCCATACTCATCCTGTGGGTGGTAGTTTATTGTGCACCCCATACTCATCCTGTGGGTGGTAGTTTATTGTGCACCCCATACTCATCCTGTGAGTGGTAGTTTATTGTGCACCCCATACTCATCCTGTGGGTGGTAGTTTATTGTGCACCCCATACTCATCCTGTGGGTAGTAGTTTATTGTGCACCCCATACTCATCCTGTGGGTGGTAGTTTATTGTGCACCCCATACTCATCCTGTGGGGTAGTTTATTGTGCACCCGAGATACCTGTACCCAGTGGTACTGGAGGAGTGACAACATGCGAGAGTGTACTGGTATGCTAACCTGCCCCATACAAGTGTTCAGCTTGGCACACTTCACTATACCACTGGCTCGTCTAGTTCCTGCCCGCACTGTTCCACTTCTTGCAAAATCATCCAATTACCTGATTTTATATTCACTCGCCTTTCCCTCTTGCCTCACCTTCCCCCCCAGACGAGTAACAGTACCCTGTTCCTGTTGGGCACTCCTCAGTCGTGACCAATGGGCGGGCTGGGGGCACAAGCAGCCGGATACCCATGCCCCTTACTCCACCACCCCTTCCTTACCACTCTTCACCACTACCCCTTTCCCTACACTACCCCTTCCCTACACTACCACCACTATCCTATACATTAGGAAAAACCTAAAATATTAACAAGAGAACCACATCAAACGCTGTCAAGCTAGACTAATGAAAGAAAAACCATAAAAGATGTGTGAACAATCGTGTGGGAGGACNTGGTTGGGTTTTTGACGGAGTGGTGAGTGGAGACACAAGTTTCTGTGGATCCCCTCCCATGTTGGGATATGTGGGAATGAACGAGCAGATGTGCTGGCTGCTGAAGGCGCTGAAGGAGACCATATTGAATACTTCATTCCCAAGACTCTACTACAAATTAGAGGTATTGTCAGGCAACATCACCGTGACAAGGTAACTGAGGAAAGGAGGATAGAAGAACAAACCAGCGAATCTGTACGATGGTACAACATGGTTGTAGCTGGCAATCCCAATCCCAATTTATCCCAATCCCAATTTAATCATTATGGCCGAAGAGGTGGTGGACGAGGGAGAGAATCAGTAATAACGAGAATCCGTCTTGGATACAAATATCCATGGCGATATGGAATGGAAACAACAGTTGATCAGCGAAGTTGCAGAATCTGTGGTGAGAGTGATGGACACCGCCTTGACCACTATCTGGGAGAATGTGAACACAAAGAGTCATTAGAAATGTGTGTAGCATAGTAAACCCCACATTGTTTGAGTTAGGAAAATACTATTTGTCAAATATAAATGTTGTTCTCAACAGATTCCCCCATTTTGCAGCTGGGAACCAAGCAGCCAACTATCTCAAGTATTGCTCCAAACTCCCTCGGAAGCTGGACAGGATGCGAGACAGGTAGCCTCCCTCCTGTACCCTTGGCTAACGACTAAGCTGCTGCGAGACGGGTCTCTTCTGTCAATACGAGTCAGGTATAACCCCCGGCAGTACGCGACAGGTATTACCGTCGAAATCGCGCTGGGTATCTTGAGATTATCTTGAGATGATTTCGGGGCTTTAGTGTCCCCGCGGCCCGGTCCTCGACCAGGCCTCCACCTCCAGGAAGCAGCCCGTGACAGCTGACTAACACCCAGGTATCTATTTTACTGCTAGGTAACAGGGGCATAGGGTGAAAGAAACTCTGCCCAATGTTTCTCGCCGGCGCCTGGGATTGAACCCAGGACCACAGGATCACAAGTCCAGCGTGCTGTCCGCTCGGCCGACCGGCTCCCCGGGTAACGGAAGGTAACGGCTCCCCGGGTAACGGAAGGTAACGGCTCCCCGGGTAACGGAAGGTAACGGCTCCCCGGGTAACGGAAGGTAACGGCTCCCCGGGTAACGGAAGGTAACGGCTCCCCGGGTAACGGAAGGTAACGGCTCCCCGGGTAACGGAAGGTAACGGCTCCCCGGGTAACGGAAGGTAACGGCTCCCCGGGTAACGGAAGGTAACGGCTCCCCGGGTAACGGAAGGTAACGGCTCCCCGGGTAACGGAAGGTAACGGCTCCCCCGGGTAACGGAAAAGCGGCGAGCCAAACGACCCTTCTCGGACACCCAATTGCCTTATTGGATTACCCTAACGCCCCACCTCTACCTAAGTCCCTTTGATGACCACCGACGTCAACCACCGTTACCTCTACTGCTCTTCACCCCGGTCATCCCCCTCCCTCCCCCACCCCCCAGTCCAACACTACAGGAGTACCGAGCAAGTTTACACACAGTTTACCTACCTAGTGGTAAACTGTGTGTGTGTGTGTGTGTGTGTGTGTGTGTGTGTGTGTGTGTGTGTGTGTGTGTGTGTGTGTGTGTGTGTGTACTCACCTATTTGTACTCACCTATTTGTGTTTGCGGGGGTTGAGCTTTGGCTCTTTGGTCCCGCCTCTCAACTGTCAATCAACTGGTGTACAGATTCCTGAGCCTACTGGGCTCTATCATATCTACATTTAAAACTGTGTATGGAGCCAGCCTCCACCACATCACTGCCTAATGCATTCCATCCGTTAACTACTCTGACACTGAAAAAATTCCTTCTAACGTCTCTGTGGCTCATGTGGGTACTCAGTTTCCACCTGTGTCCCCTTGTTCGCGTCCCACCAGTGTTGAATAGTTTATCCTTGTTTACCCGGTCGATTCCTCTGAGGATTTTGTAGGTTGTGATCATGTCTCCCCTTACTCTTCTGTCTTCCAGTGTCGTAAGGTGCATTTCCCGCAGCCTTTCCTCGTAACTCATGCCTCTTAGTTCTGGGACTAGTCTAGTGGCATACCTTTGCACTTTTTCCAGCTTCGTCTTGTGCTTGACAAGGTACGGGCTCCATGCTGGAGCCGCGTACTCCAGGATTGGTCTTACATATGTAGTGTACAAGATTCTAAATGATTCCTTACACAGGTTCCTGAACGCTGTTCTGATGTTAGCCAGCCTCGCATATGCCGCAGACGTTATTCTTTTTAAGTGGGCTTCAGGAGACAGGTTTGGTGTGATATCAACTCCTAGATCTTTCTCTCTGTTCGTGTGTGTGTGTGTGTGTGTGTGTGTGTGTGTGTGTGTGTGTGTGTGTGTGTGTGTGTGTGTGTGTGTGTGTGTGTGTGTGTGTGTTGGGAAGGCACTATTAATGTTACATAACAGACCACAACAGAGGTAGTGTGTGCCAGTGCACGTGTCCCAGCAACAGTAACACACAGCGTCACGTCTAAGGAACAACACGTGTCCCAGCAACAGTAACACACAGCGTCACGTCTAAGGAACAACACGTGTCCCAGCAACAGTAACACACAGCGTCACGTCTAAGGAACAACACGTGTCCCAGCAACAGTAACACACAGCGTCACGTCTAAGGAACAACACGTGTCCCAGCAACAGTAACACACAGCGTCACGTCTAAGGAACAACACGTGTCCCAGCAACAGTAACACACAGCGTCACGTCTAAGGAACAACACGTGTCCCAGCAACAGTAACACACAGCGTCACGTCTAAGGAACAACACGTGTCCCAGCAACAGTAACACACAGCGTCACGTCTAAGGAACAACACGTGTCCCAGCAACAGTAACACACAGCGTCACGTCTAAGGAACAACACGTGTCCCAGCAACAGTAACACACAGCGTCACGTCTAAGGAACAACACGTGTCCCAGCAACAGTAACACACAGCGTCACGTCTAAGGAACAACACGTGTCCCAGCAACAGTAACACACAGCGTCACGTCTAAGGAACAACACGTGTCCCAGCAACAGTAACACACAGCGTCACGTCTAAGGAACAACACGTGTCCCAGCAACAGTAACACACAGCGTCACGTCTAAGGAACAACACGTGTCCCAGCAACAGTAACACACAGCGTCACGTCTAAGGAACAACACGTGTCCCAGCAACAGTAAGACAGCGTCACGTCTAAGGAACAACACGTGTCCCAGCAACAGTAAGACAGCGTCACGTCTAAGGAACAACACGTGTCCCAGCAACAGTAACACACAGCGTCACGTCTAAGGAACAACACGTGTCCCAGCAACAGTAACACACAGCGTCACGTCTAAGGAACAACACGTGTCCCAGCAACAGTAAGACAGCGTCACGTCTAAGGAACAACACGTGTCCCAGCAACAGTAAGACAGCGTCACGTCTAAGGAACAACACGTGTCCCAGCAAGAGTAAGACAGCGTCACGTCTAAGGAACAACACGTGTCCCAGCAACAGTAACACACAGCGTCACGTCTAAGGAACAACACGTGTCCCAGCAACAGTAACACACAGCGTCACGTCTAAGGAACAACACGTGTCCCAGCAACAGTAACACACAGCGTCACGTCTAAGGAACAACACGTGTCCCAGCAACAGTAACACACAGCGTCACGTCTAAGGAACAACACGTGTCCCAGCAACAGTAACACACAGCGTCACGTCTAAGGAACAACACGTGTCCCAGCAACAGTAACACACAGCGTCACGTCTAAAGAACAACACGTGTCCCAGCAACAGTAACACACAGCGTCACGTCTAAGGAACAACACGTGTCCCAGCAACAGTAACACACAGCGTCACGTCTAAGGAACAACACGTGTCCCAGCAACAGTAAGACAGCGTCACGTCTAAGGAACAACACGTGTCCCAGCAAGAGTAAGACAGCGTCACGTCTAAGGAACAACACGTGTCCCAGCAACAGTAACACACAGCGTCACGTCTAAGGAACAACACGTGTCCCAGCAACAGTAACACACAGCGTCACGTCTAAGGAACAACACGTGTCCCAGCAACAGTAAGACAGCGTCACGTCTAAGGAACAACACGTGTCCCAGCAAGAGTAAGACAGCGTCACGTCTAAGGAACAACACGTGTCCCAGCAACAGTAACACACAGCGTCACGTCTAAGGAACAACACGTGTCCCAGCAACAGTAACACACAGCGTCACGTCTAAGGAACAACACGTGTCCCAGCAACAGTAACACACAGCGTCACGTCTAAGGAACAACACGTGTCCCAGCAACAGTAACACACAGCGTCACGTCTAAGGAACAACACGTGTCCCAGCAACAGTAACACACAGCGTCACGTCTAAGGAACAACACGTGTCCCAGCAACAGTAACACACAGCGTCACGTCTAAGGAACAACACGTGTCCCAGCAACAGTAACACACAGCGTCACGTCTAAGGAACAACACGTGTCCCAGCAACAGTAACACACAGCGTCACGTCTAAGGAACAACACGTGTCCCAGCAACAGTAACACACAGCGTCACGTCTAAGGAACAACACGTGTCCCAGCAACAGTAACACACAGCGTCACGTCTAAGGAACAACACGTGTCCCAGCAACAGTAACACACAGCGTCACGTCTAAGGAACAACACGTGTCCCAGCAACAGTAACACACAGCGTCACGTCTAAGGAACAACACGTGTCCCAGCAACAGTAACACACAGCGTCACGTCTAAGGAACAACACGTGTCCCAGCAACAGTAACACACAGCGTCACGTCTAAGGAACAACACGTGTCCCAGCAACAGTAACACACAGCGTCACGTCTAAGGAACAACACGTGTCCCAGCAACAGTAACACACAGCGTCACGTCTAAGGAACAACACGTGTCCCAGCAACAGTAACACACAGCGTCACGTCTAAGGAACAACACGTGTCCCAGCAACAGTAAGACAGCGTCACGTCTAAGGAACAACACGTGTCCCAGCAACAGTAACACAGCGTCACGTCTAAGGAACAACACGTGTCCCAGCAACAGTAACACACAGCGTCACGTCTAAGGAACAACACGTGTCCCAGCAACAGTAACACACAGCGTCACGTCTAAGGAACAACACGTGTCCCAGCAACAGTAAGACAGCGTCACGTCTAAGGAACAACACGTGTCCCAGCAACAGTAAGACAGCGTCACGTCTAAGGAACAACACGTGTCCCAGCAACAGTAACACAGCGTCACGTCTAAGGAACAACACGTGTCCCAGCAACAGTAACACACAGCGTCACGTCTAAGGAACAACACGTGTCCCAGCAACAGTAACACACAGCGTCACGTCTAAGGAACAACACGTGTCCCAGCAACAGTAACACACAGCGTCACGTCTAAGGAACAACACGTGTCCCAGCAACAGTAACACACAGCGTCACGTCTAAGGAACAACACGTGTCCCAGCAACAGTAACACACAGCGTCACGTCTAAGGAACAACACGTGTCCCAGCAACAGTAACACACAGCGTCACGTCTAAGGAACAACACGTGTCCCAGCAACAGTAACACACAGCGTCACGTCTAAGGAACAACACGTGTCCCAGCAACAGTAACACACAGCGTCACGTCTAAGGAACAACACGTGTCCCAGCAACAGTAAGACAGCGTCACGTCTAAGGAACAACACGTGTCCCAGCAACAGTAACACAGCGTCACGTCTAAGGAACAACACGTGTCCCAGCAACAGTAACACACAGCGTCACGTCTAAGGAACAACACGTGTCCCAGCAACAGTAACACAGCGTCACGTCTAAGGAACAACACGTGTCCCAGCAACAGTAACAGCGTCACGTCTAAGGAACAACACGTGTCCCAGCAACAGTAAGACAGCGTCACGTCTAAGGAACAACACGTGTCCCAGCAACAGTAACACACAGCGTCACGTCTAAGGAACAACACGTGTCCCAGCAACAGTAACACACAGCGTCACGTCTAAGGAACAACACGTGTCCCAGCAACAGTAACACACAGCGTCACGTCTAAGGAACAACACGTGTCCCAGCAACAGTAACACACAGCGTCACGTCTAAGGAACAACACGTGTCCCAGCAACAGTAACACACAGCGTCACGTCTAAGGAACAACACGTGTCCCAGCAACAGTAACACAGCGTCACGTCTAAGGAACAACACGTGTCCCAGCAACAGTAACACACAGCGTCACGTCTAAGGAACAACACGTGTCCCAGCAACAGTAACACAGCGTCACGTCTAAGGAACAACACGTGTCCCAGCAACAGTAACACACAGCGTCACGTCTAAGGAACAACACGTGTCCCAGCAACAGTAACACACAGCGTCACGTCTAAGGAACAACACGTGTCCCAGCAACAGTAACACACAGCGTCACGTCTAAGGAACAACACGTGTCCCAGCAACAGTAACACACAGCGTCACGTCTAAGGAACAACACGTGTCCCAGCAACAGTAACACACAGCGTCACGTCTAAGGAACAACACGTGTCCCAGCAACAGTAACACACAGCGTCACGTCTAAGGAACAACACGTGTCCCAGCAACAGTAACACACAGCGTCACGTCTAAGGAACAACACGTGTCCCAGCAACAGTAACACACAGCGTCACGTCTAAGGAACAACACGTGTCCCAGCAACAGTAACACACAGCGTCACGTCTAAGGAACAACACGTGTCCCAGCAACAGTAACACACAGCGTCACGTCTAAGGAACAACACGTGTCCCAGCAACAGTAACACACAGCGTCACGTCTAAGGAACAACACGTGTCCCAGCAACAGTAACACACAGCGTCACGTCTAAGGAACAACACGTGTCCCAGCAACAGTAACACACAGCGTCACGTCTAAGGAACAACACGTGTCCCAGCAACAGTAACACACAGCGTCACGTCTAAGGAACAACACGTGTCCCAGCAACAGTAACACACAGCGTCACGTCTAAGGAACAACACGTGTCCCAGCAACAGTAACACACAGCGTCACATCTAAGGAACAACACGTGTCCCAGCAACAGTAACACACAGCGTCACGTCTAAGGAACAACACGTGTCCCAGCAACAGTAAGACAGCGTCACGTCTAAGGAACAACACGTGTCCCAGCAACAGTAACACACAGCGTCACGTCTAAGGAACAACACGTGTCCCAGCAACAGTAACACACAGCGTCACATCTAAGGAACAACACGTGTCCCAGCAACAGTAACACACAGCGTCACATCTAAGGAACAACACGTGTCCCAGCAACAGTAAGACAGCGTCACGTCTAAAGAACAACACGTGTCCCAGCAACAGTAAGACAGCGTCACGTCTAAGGAACAACACGTGTCCCAGCAACAGTAACACACAGCGTCACGTCTAAGGAACAACACGTGTCCCAGCAACAGTAAGACAGTGTCACGTCTAAGGAACAACACGTGTCCCAGCAACAGTAACACACAGCGTCACGTCTAAGGAACAACACGTGTCCCAGCAACAGTAACACACAGCGTCACGTCTAAGGAACAACATGTGTCCCAGCAACAGTAAGACAGCGTCACGTCTAAGGAACAACACGTGTCCCAGCAACAGTAACACACAGCGTCACGTCTAAGGAACAACACGTGTCCCAGCAACAGTAACACACAGTGTCACGTCTAAGGAACAACACGTGTCCCAGCAACAGTAACACACAGCGTCACATCTAAGGAGCAACACGTGTCCCAGCAACAGTAACACACAGCGTCACGTCTAAGGAACAACACGTGTCCCAGCAACAGTAAGAAAGCGTCACGTCTAAAGAACAACACGTGTCCCAGCAACAGTAACACACAGCGTCACGTCTAAGGAACAACACGTGTCCCAGCAACAGTAACACACAGCGTCACGTCTAAGGAACAACACGTGTCCCAGCAACAGTAACACACAGCGTCACGTCTAAGGAACAACACGTGTCCCAGCAACAGTAAGACACAGCGTCACGTCTAAGGAACAACACGTGTCCCAGCAACAGTAACACACAGCGTCACGTCTAAGGAACAACACGTGTCCCAGCAACAGTAAGACAGCGTCACGTCTAAGGAACAACACGTGTCCCAGCAACAGTAACACACAGCGTCACGTCTAAGGAACAACACGTGTCCAAGCAACAGTAAGACAGTGTCACGTCTAAGGAACAACACGTGTCCCAGCAACAGTAACACACAGCGTTTACGTCTAAGGACAACACTGTCCCAGCATCAGTAACACACAGCGTTACGTCTTAAGGAACAACACGTGTCCCAGCAACAGTAACACACAGCGTCACGTCTAAGGAACAACACGTGTCCCAGCAACAGTAAGACAGCGTCACGTCTAAGGAACAACACGTGTCCCAGCAACAGTAAGACAGCGTCACGTCTAAGGAACAACACGTGTCCC